>CAUYQU010054535.1:0-103252 GCA_963574635.1 Cheracebus regulus | reverse complement strand
GTACTAGTACCAAAACAGAGACATAGACCAATGGAACAGAACAGAGGCCTCAGAGGCAATGCCACACATCTACAACCATCTGATCTTTGACAAACCTGACAAAAACAAGCAATGGGGAAAGGATTCCCTGTTTAATAAATGGTTTTGGGAAAACCAGCTTGCCATGTGCAGAAAGCAGAAACTGAACCTCTTCCTGACACCTTACACTAAAATTAACTCCAGATGGATTAAAGACTTAAACATAAGACCTAACACCATAAAAATCCTAGAAGAAAACCTAGGCAACACCATTCAGGACATAGGCACAGGCAAGGACTTCATGACTAAAATACCAAAAACATTGGCAACAGAAGCCAAAATAGACAAAATGGGATCTAATAAAACTCCAAAGCTTCTGTACAGTGAAAGAAATAATCATTAGAGTGAACTGGCAAGCAAGAGAATGGGAAAAAATTTTTTCAATTTACCCATCTGACAAAGGGCTAATATCCAGAATCTACAAAAACTAAAACAGATTTACAAGAAAAAAACAAACAACCCGATCCTAAAGTGGGCAAAGGATATGAACAGACACTTTTCAAAAGAAGACATATATAAGGCCAACAAACATATGAAAAAATGCTCATCACTGATTATTAGAGAAATGCAAATCAAAACCACATTGAGATACCATCTCACACCAGTTAGAATGGCAATCATTAAAAAATCTGGAGACAGATGCTAGAGAGGATGTGGAGAAATAGGAACACTTTTACACTGTTGGTGGGAGTGTAAACTAGTCCAACTGTTGGGGAAGACAGTGTGGCGCTTCCTCATGGACATAGAAATAGAAATTCCATTTGACCCAGCAATCCCACTACTGGGTATATACCCAAAGGATTATAAATCGTTCCATTATAAAGCCACATGCACAGGTATGTTCATAGCTGCACAGTTTACGATAGCAAAGACCTGTAACCAACCCAAATGCCCATCGATGATAGACTGGACAGGGAAAATGTGGCACATATTCACCATGGAATACTATGCAGCCATAAAAAATGATGAGTTTGTGTCCTTTGCAGGGACATGGATGAATCTGAAAACCATCATTCTCGGCAAAATGACACAAGAACAGAAAATCAAACACCACATGTTCTCACCCATGGGTGGGTGCTGAACAATGAGAACACAGGGACACAGGGAGGGGAGCATCACAGACTGGGGTCTGTTGTGGGGGGCAAAGGAGGGACAGTGAGGAGTTGGGGAGGTTGGGGAGGGATAATATGGGGAGAAATGCCAGATATAGGTGACTGGTAGATGGAGGCAGCAAAGCACATTGCCATGTGTGTACCTATGAACAATCCTGCATGATCTCCACATGTACTCCAGAACCTAAAGTACAATTTTTTAAAAAAGAAAAAAAGTGCCTGTGATATAAAATAATTCCTTACAAAAATATATACCTTAACTTTTAACTATTGAGTTAGTTTCCGAATAGCAATACTTTAAGACAGTACAAATATCTAACCTATAGAAGTGAATACTTGCATAGCAGTAACAGTTTAAATAGGTTCCATGCAGCTTGAATCAGAAAGGTTATATTAATCTATTTGAGATCCTCAAAGAAATGGACATTATTATGCCTTTTGAAAAACTGTGCCAATTTTAATTGCAAATCTCATAAAATGAATAAAACTTTTTGTAAATTAGTTATAAATGCTTAGTTGGCATCATGAGTGTTACTTTTAATGCACAGAAACTCAAGCTTTAGAGACACCACCTGGGAAGTAAGAAAAGGAAATAAAGAGAGACAATGATACAGAAGAGAAATTTACCACTGTATTAAGAATCCCAACAGGTCACAATATCATGAAAAATGAAAAAAAAATTACATGTAATGGGAGATCAGTGACACCAAATGCTTCAAAAAATCTGGCACTGGGGATAGTGCCTCATGCCTATAATTCTAGCACTTTGGGAGGCCAATGTGGGAGGATAACTTGAGCCTAGGAGTTCTAGACAATCCTGGGTAACACAGCGAGAGCCCATCTCTACAAAAAAAAAAAAAAAAAAAATTGGTCAGGTGCGGTAGCACATGCCTATAGTCTCAGCTACTCAGGAGGCTGAAGAGGAAGATCATTTGAGCCTGGGAGGTTGAGACTGCAGTGAGCTGTTATTGCACCACTGCACTCCAGTCTAGGCAACAGAGTGATACACTATCTCAAAAAGAATAAATTACATTAATAAAGAAAGATACATTTAATACGTGTCTGGACATGTTAGAAAAGAAGGGCATACTCTTAAGAAAAAAGCCTCATATATACTAAAAGATGATAACTAGAGAAAAGATACTGTATGCTAATTTCACACATGGTATATGTATTTTTACTGCTATACTGAGATCAAGATGTAAGAAAAAACTCAGGATTTTCTATTAGGTATGAGACAAGTTACATTAGTGAGGGGGAGTGAGAATGAACTGAGGTTGGGAACATAAAGTAAAGTGAATCCTTGTGTGATAACATCTGTGGGACAAACACTAGAGAGTGAATTAGAGATAAGCAAAATGCTACTGAAGCATCAACAAGGATAAGTTTGAATCACTATTTGACTTCAGGAATGATTATTATTAAGGGAATCTGCACATAGACTCAATCAAGTTTCACACAAACTAGTTTGAATAAAGTCTTAGGCCTTTTTCTTATATTTCAATATATAGACAAATATTTTATTCCCCATAGCTATACATTTCTCACTTCGTCTCTTCTTTGATTAGTATCTCTTCCACTCCAGGGAAATTGAAGTAATCTATAATAAAGATTTGAGCTACAAAGTTCTAAAGCAAAATTAACCTTTGGGAAATGTGTCATAGTTTCTGTAATGAAAAGAATGAGAATTCTAAGAATAATATTATTTAGTACTTCTCTCCTCTCTATAAATGGGATCTTATTTGCACTCAAACAGCTAATCAAAAGGCAAACTATAAGTGTATGTCCATAAATTCTATCTCTATTCCTATATGGCCAAATACTTTCCTTTTTTAAAAAAATGATAGCTTTAGACAAGAATAAATTTGACATTTAGCAAAAATCTACAGATGTAACTCTGTAGAATGTCAATATTAAACTTTCTTGACTTTGACTCTTATAAGTGCAGAAAGATTTTTTTAATTTGGAATTTTGAAATTTAATTTTTATTTTTATGAATATATTTATTTTATGTTCAAAATTTAAATAATTTTTGAATGCTTATACTTTGCTATTAATTTTGCCCATAAAATGTCTTAACAAATTTTAGTGAATAGATATAATAATATTGGCAGCAGCATTGTGATTACATTATATGATGAAAGAGCTTAGACATTAAAACTGTGGATGCCATACCTTTAGAAGAGCATAACATAGATCAATATGACAGTATGCTATGCTGACAAATATATTTCAACACTGGTATTAGTAAATTTTGACATAAATATACAAAGAAGAAGTTAAGAAAAGTACATTTAAGTCTTCTATTTCTCAATGTCACAAATTGTTTTTGTAACAAGATAAAGACAAAGGCAACAAATGGATTATATGAATGGTAAAAGCAGCCATAGAGAAAATCATCAATTATAATAACTGGACTGTGATATAAAGTAAGAAGGAGACTATTATGAAGTTTCATAAAATACTGAAATCTTTGTGGTGGCAACCACATTAAAAACATTTGAAGTCCTTTTAAGCAGACTTAAATGTGCATAATAAAGTCTTGTTTCTGAGAAATGCGATGAGGGATAACCAACACCATGAGTTGTGTATTTCCTGTGAAACTTCCAAAGAAGGTCACCCAACAGGTAAATAAAAACAGAAACTGTATTGTAATAAGAATGAATTCTCAATGTTCCTTTGTATGCTAGTGGACTCAAATGATGCACTCAGCATTACAGTTATCTAAAAACATATTTTTAAAAAACCCAGTCTCATTCATGGATACAGTAGGCACCATATTTGTGCTTCCCAAATGACACTCTTTAATTTCAAGTATTCCATTAAACTCAAGATAAGAGCAAATAATGGACTCCATCCCATTTCCTTGGAGTTATACTCACAACAGCAACAAATAGTGTGCACATATTTTACTTCCAAACCCCTTAAACCCATTTTATTTTGTCTTAACTAATGAATCTTGCCTTTAAAATGTGAACACTTGTCTATGACATCTTGCACTTTGCACACTTTGGAATAGTTGTAAGAAGAATAGATGATTCTTACATGTTATCATAAAACTATGAGGAATTGCACTGTGCATAAGAAAAACTATAGAACTTTATGAGATCCATTTGTGAAAGAAAAAATGATGGTCTCTCCAAGCACTGTCACAGGTGTCATGCAGTGTATAGCAGAAGCAGGATGATGCTATTAGGGAGAGGTTGTTACTGTGCTTCTTTTTCAGATAATCTCTAACTTAGGCTCTTATCATCTTAACTTCCATCAGTTATATTAGACAGCAGGTGACAGATACAGGGAGGAACTGAAAACCTGCACATCAACATTGAGAACTGTAAACCCTAGTTTGTTCTGCAATATCACTGCATTTGTCTATTTCTCCTGTCATTACTGCATGATACTCTAAATAGAATATACTATTAATCAGTGGAAGAGAGAGGCTAGGTTGCTTCATTTAACAAAAAGTTCAAAACAGAAGAGAAAGAGAAGAAAAACAATGTTGTGAGCTATAGATAGCTGAGTTGTGGTTTAACTTCATGAGAAACTACAGAAGAGCTGTGCTGTCAATAAAATTGGGTAGAAAAGCAGGAATTTTGAAAATTTTGATAGAGGTTTTGAATTAGTTACCTTTTAGTAATCTTTTATAGATGCAATTAAAGAATATAATTCCACTTTAATTACTAATTTTCTGTAGCTGATTTAGAAATAATTCAGTGGTTGAAACATTTGTCACCTGAATTTATCAGTTATTTTCTTGAGGACCTTATCTTAGATTTTGAGACTTATGTGGTATATCAACCTATGGAGTAAACCTATGTAATGAAATAAATTCAGAAATTGAAACTGTCTCCTCCAGTAAACAGAAAACTGTTTTCTTCCACAGAATTTCAAGAAAACTACTTTTCTGAAAAATTTGAATTTCTTTCTAGATGATGAAAGAAAAGAAATATTTAAAATCATTTTAGTGCCTCTGTCTGGCAATCAAGATCAGAACTTCCAGGATTTGGAGTTGCTTCTAAGAAAAGCATGATTAAGTTGCTAGTATAGTCAAATTGCTATTAGAAACTTGAGTAATTTTACTGGGTAATGTTTCACTAATTGGTACATTTACATATATGTAAATATGTATAATATGTTTATACACACAGGTAGTGCTATGGGTGGGACATGGTTTAAAATTGTTTACATATGAGCTAATTGAAGGCAGAAAAATTCACTAGCTTTGTGAGAATATATAAGGTACACATTAAATGTTGTTTCCAAATTCAAAGCTATAAGATATGTTTTATTATTTTATATGTATCACCTTTTGCTCACTCTCCTAGAAAAATGCCCATACATATATATACACACATATATATATATACATATATATGTGTGTGTGTGTGTGTGTATGTGTGTCTGTGTGTCTGTGTGTGTGTCTCTGTGTGTGACATTGCTAAGGTTAAAGTACATACCAAAAAGTGTGAGGAGATATGTTATACTGTACATCACCACTGGCCTCATTTCCAATGTCTAAGTGTCTGTCTAGAAATGTGTTGAAAAGCTGAGAATAGTTATTGCAATTGTGGTGTCATGTGTATGATGAATTTATTGTCCCATGCTGAGGGAAGGACTCAGACAAACACTATTAAGTATCATATTTGTCAACTAGAAAGAGGAAAGTTACCAACAGCTCCCTGCTCTCTTGGCATCTTTTGAAAAGAAAGACGTGTTTGGACTAGGCACAGCTGGAAATAACATGCTTCTCCAGGGGAAGAATTTTCACCAAAATATATTCTACATTGTTATGCAAAAAGTATTCGAATGAAATTTAAAATGGTATATTAGCTGCCTGAGATTGGACACCAGCAACTTAGTGTAGCTGCATGGAGGTCACTGGAAAACCTTAAAGAACGCTGAAGCAGTTCACAAATTCTTCTACCACCTAGCAATGGTACACATTGGATCATCACTAAGCAATGCAAACAGAGTTGTCATGGTCTTTAATCCTGCAGAAAATCCTGTTTGTCTCTGCCCAGTGAACTCTTGCTCTGAAGGAATAATCGAACATAATCCTTATTTATCAGTATATACAATTAACTGAGTAAAGAACAGGACAAAAGAGAGAGGAAGATATTATCCTTCTGATCCCACTTCCAGGAGTTAGCAGTATTTATGACTAATGAATTGGGATTTTCATCCCCTTGAGTGTGAAACTTCTTTCTTACCCAACAGAGAACATTCTGCCACCATATGTGATCTCTGGCAACACAAGAGAGTATCTGCAGAACCACCTGAAATGAAATCAGTGCCCAAATTGTATCCACCTAGCTGCCCTTCATCTAAGCAATAGGAATTGCCTGCTCAGGCATCCATCCATCCATCCATCTGCCTGCTAAGTTCAAAGCTGTTACAAAAACAAAGACAGCTCTCCAAGATTCTCCATCCTCCCCTTACTTGTATGTTTCCAGTTTTGTCACAATAGGGGCTCTGAGTATTGATTGCCTTTCTTTTTTGGACTTTTCTATCAGCATTTTTTTTTTTTTTTGGCAACAGTTGCTGTTTTCAACCCATCGGGAAAGGTCACAATAAGCAATTCCAACTGCTATTTTGACACAGAAAGCCAATGGAACAACAGTCACCATCCAGTCCAAGGAACTTTGTATGGCAGACATTTGAAATGAAAATTAACAGTTTTAATTTTTAACTGTCCTCCCACTGGGAACTACTTTTCCAAAGTCCTTGTTTGTTATTTCTTCTAAGAACTATGTAACCATATTTATGTTTAAGGACATGCCTCATCCTTGCAAAACGTGTGCCTTTAAGTTTTATTTGCAGTTATCTGGTTTCCCTGAATCTCTGCCCCACATTATTAGCTACTGGCAAGCTCCTCAGGGGATCACTCCATCTTAAGGCCCAAACTGGAATCTTTGCTTCATCCTATCCAGCTTCCTTAGGTATGTCTCCAGGCCAATTGGCTTTCACGTGTTTCCCCTATAAGGAAATCTCCTGCTAGGTTAGGGAACATACCTGTGAGGAGAAGGGCAAGCAAGTAGGAGCATGCAGCCAAAGGCACACAGTACTCAGTACCACCAGCTTTGTGGAGCGCAGCTTGTAATTGGAAACACGAATTATTTAGCTAGACTTGTATAGATAAAATTTTAAAAATCGGATGTGCTCACTCTTATCCATTGGATTGCCCAAAGGCAAAGAACAAAAATATGATAACTCAAAAGACATTGCACATTTGAAAAGGGAACTAGCATATGCAGCTAGTCTGATTAGAGAGTAGCCAGTGATCTTCAGGAGAGAGTGCCATCCACTGTCCCTCACCCAGTAAAAAACTGTCAGGAATCTGAGTACCAATCTTCTTTTTAATTTCCTTGGTCTAATCAGGAAGTTTTAACTGCTTAAGAAAAAGGTAGTTGTACTGGGAAGCATTTAACCAGAAAAGCAGAACTGGTAGGATGCATATTTATGTTATTTATGAATGAGTTATTCAATTTTACATGGATTTATTGCCAGGAATTAGGATACATAGTTGTAGCATCCGGCTAAGCAAATCCAGAATTCCCAGGGCTGGATTTTTTAACAAGAATCTCTATTCATCATGTATGATAATATCCCAAAATATTGGCCTAGATTTTACTTTATATACATCATACTACTTCTCTAAAAGTAGAAGATCTAATATTTCATAATGCTGACATCTAAAACCTCAGGACTAGTTTACTTCAAAGCTATTCAGGAAACTGCCACTGTTTTGGCATGCTGAAAACTCCAAGAAAATAAGACAAGATAGTTTGTTTTTTAAACTTCCCACCTATCAGGTTGGTTGAAAAGTAATTGCAGTTTTGCCATTAAAAGTAATGCAAAAACTGCAATTACGTTTGTACCAATCTAATATTTAATATTAATATTTCTGCTGTAGCCATAAAAACTGGAAGTCATAAATGTATGTTGTATGACCCAGGAACATGTCTCTCAGGGTAGAGGTGAACGTGACATTTCATGCTGGCAGGAGCAGTTCTTGAAACCACAAATCTAACCTTATTTGCTGGACCCAGATTGAGGGCAGTATTGCTTTGTGATTACATCATAAACTTTAGAATATGATAGACATAGTTACAAGGAATGAATCTTCACATTTTTGCCTGATCATAAACAAATCACTTAACCTTTGCAATCTTCAATTTTCTCACTGCAAAATAAAAAGTAATAATGCCTATTCTGAAATTTAAATGGGATAATTACTTTTATTCTTATACTGTGCCCAGGAAGTAGAGGAAGTGACTATTAAATGATGATTTTATTAGGATATGCACTAAAATTATAAGCTTGATGTTCTTTATGTGAATAGTTTACCTGTTTTATACACAATGAACTATACAGTGGTATGGACAGAAAAATCATTACCTAAAAAGACACCAGAAAAACGAGAAGTGAGCATAGCATAGTTCAATAAAAAACAAATGGGCTTTAAAGATTTGTGTTAAAATTACTTTAAATAGAACCATAATTTGGCCAATTCATGTTAATTCTCTGAACCTCATTCTTCTCATTTGTATAATGCAAATAGCAATATGTATGTCTCAAATTTGTGAAGATTAAACATAACCATTATGAATTAATGACAGAAAATATTTTAGGCACTTAAAGCTTTTGCACGTTATTTCCTTTCATTCTTACAGAAATCACTAAACGTGGGTCACAATATTATTTCTGTTTTACACTTGAGGGGACGGTTCTTGAGGAGAAGTAAGAAATTTGCTGAAGGTCATCAAAAAGTTAATCAAACTTGAATTATATCCTACTCTAAAGCCTGTGTGCTTAAGCCCTTTACTATCATTTCTGGCACTGTTCTTGATATGTGATAAGCAGCTGGCATCTGGTAAACACTCAATTATTTTTATTAGCTTTCCTCTTTTCCTAATTAACTTCATGTCCAGAA
This sequence comes from Cheracebus regulus, assembly GCA_963574635.1. NCBI lineage: Eukaryota > Metazoa > Chordata > Mammalia > Primates > Pitheciidae > Cheracebus > Cheracebus regulus. Next base: position 94,129 of record CAUYQU010054535.1, on the reverse strand, counting down.
AAAAGGAAGTAACTCTCCAGAGCTTATTGGAACAGAATTGTTCTCTCATTATTTTGAGAAAATAACAACATCACAGGCTATTTTTCTGTGGCTAGATAAACATTCTTTTTAATCATTAGCTTTGTATACAAACACAAAGATGCATGAATTAAATCAATGAACTGAAGCATCATTTATTTCTTATGCAGGAAAATAAACACTTGTTTAGTTTTACTTTTCACCTTAACTGGTTATTAGGCAGCCTCCTTCTGAATATAAATGACCTTTCCCTCAATAGTAACCAGGAATAGAACATTGTAAGACCCTCTGAGGGACACACACAAAAAAGCATAATTGTTCAAAAATGGTAACAATGATTATTTTTCTATTACAAATAATGCCATATATTTTGCAGTGCTTCCAAGTAAAACTCCTTAATCTCAACACCTCACATATTAGCAAGCCAAGATAAAGCAAAATATGAATAGGAATGGAATGCATTTACAATCCATTCACAGAGAAAGGCATTTTTATTTATTTAATATATTTCTAGAAGCCAACATAAACAAATGTTCATGATCGTTACTAACACATTAAATCTTTTTAGACTAATACAGTGTAACTAACTTGGTTTTACTTATTTAGTGGCACATTACCAAGTAAAGCAAATGAACAGACGGTTTTGAAAAATAGGTAATTAGGAATTATTTGACTGTAGCCCTTCATTTAGGTTTTATAGCTGTTTGTGTTTGCTCATGGGAAGTCTTTGGATGAATGCAACTTTGAAAAACTAAGGTGCTGACTTTTTTGGTGTTTTATTTTTGTTTTGTTTTAACACCAGAAGTAGCTCCCTCAAGTGAAGAATATAAAGTTGCTGGGCTCTCTTAGGTTTCAAAGGAAATTACTTGTGACATAAAGTGTGGTGGTAAAGCACTGCTACTTTTTATCAAGATGTAATCCATGAAGTCAGTGGGGATACACCATTGCCACTGAAACATAAAAGAAAATGTCACAGTGACCATTTATTTATATGTATCTCTCTTAAAAGTCCGAAGAGAAAAAGAATGGATTTTTCTGCAGTCTCTAGGTTTCCAAAATACCCAGATATATTATCATATTCCATAGTGAAATGAAAAAAATTCTCCCCTGATATCTCAGTATTTTAAAACCCAGGTAAGAACTCACATTTGGCAAATTTAAGCTAAAATGTAACTTTTGACATTTATAAGATGCTGTGCTTGAATACTAAAATTTTGATGAAATCAACTTTCTTTTGTGACAACCAAAAGCAATTATCTGTTTTACATCCATAATTTCATAGCTTTTACAATGCACTGAAGTTTTGTCTATATATAGTTTGATTATATGTATCTTTCAAACTGGCATATTTAAGGGGATACTGCATTCTAGTCTTTATATTATTGAAAACAAGGAAGTAACAGATCCTTCATGAAGGTCTGTTTAATGTGCTTGGTCTTCAGAAACACGACTTCAATTACATGGTCTTTTGAGGTATTTGGGTTTCAGAATATATCTGCATTTTGTAACTACTGGTGCAACGATGACAATAGAAACAATACAATTAACCATAATATTGTGGAGTTCAGATTTTATGAGTCAAACATTTATGTAGACCCAAAGGTCATTTTAAATGCTTCTTTTTGTTATGTTAGTCTACTATGAGGTAGATATTATTATAATTGATATTTTTAAAATAGTGAAATTCCTTTTTTTGTGCTTTAGGTTCTGGGGTACATGTGCAGATCACACAGGATTGTTGCATAGGTACATACATGGCAAGGTGGTTTGATAGCCTGGACAAAGAAAATGTGGCACATATACATCATGGAATACTATGCAGCCATAAAAAACGATGAATTCATGTCTTTTGTAGGGACATGGATGGATCTGGAAATCATCATTCTCAGCAAACTGACACAAGAATAATGAAATTTAAACACTAAGATTTTAAGTAAATTTATAAAAGTGTATAAGAAACAACTTGTGAAACCTGCTTTTGTACCCAACATGTGGTTTTTGTAAATGCTACTTTTTACTGTATGTGATGATTGTTTTGGTATAATTCATCCCATCATTCATTTTCCACCTGAGTCTTATTTCCTGTAGGAAACCTATTCCATGAAATTTATGTGAATACAGTTTTACCAGAAATTTATATCATAGGGCTAGACGACCAATATTTGTCTAATTTTTGACAGAGGTACCTTGGGTAAAAAAGGGTCTCTCATCCTTTAAGACAAATACTTATGAATGTCAGTCAGTAGATTTCCACTAATTTTCCTGGCCATATGAAGGTGTCAAATACAGAACAGAAAAAAAGAAAAATATGCAAAGAAAAACATAATTTATAAATGGACAGAAGAAAATATGAGCCAAAATGCCATATTTCCATTCTCTAGATCCAGGTGTACTTACAGTCAGATGAGGCATAGTTCTGTTTTATGAGCAATGAATTCCCAATTTAGCTTAAGCTTAAAGGACAACTTAAAATCATCAAACTTAAAATCATCGAACTTCTTTCACAGATGAGGAGGAAAGCTGAGGAAGGTTAACTTTAGCTTCATTTTCACTTTCAGTTCCCTGAAAGGAGGAGTTGTGTATTTGATGTAATTGCACATGAAGGCACGCAAAATACAACTTGATGACAGAAGACGAGACGGTGCAAAACTAACAATTACAAGCATTGTAATGGGCAAAATAGGGCCCTGACCTCCAGAGAAGTCATTGATGTTTGAGTAGGATGCATTTACGCTATACTTGAGTACATTTACATTGAATATTTGTATCATTATCGTATTTTTAAAAATATTGAAAGAAACTAAGATATATTAAGGGAAAACTTGATGACTTTTGACAAATACATGCATCCATGTAACTGATCCCTCTATTACGATACTGAACATCCCCTCATGGCAAAAATTTTTGCAACTTTTCCCAGTTGATTGCTATCACTAATCATCCCCTCTGAATTCTATCAGGGTTTAGTTTGAATTGCCTAAAATATCATGCAGTGGGTAGGAATGTAAATTAGTTCAGGCAGAATGGAAAGCAGCATAGAGATTTCTCAAGAAACTAAAAATAGAACTACCATACAATTTAACAGTCTCTCTACTGAATATTTATGCAAAGAAAAGAAATAAATATGTCAAAGGATAGGTGCACTCCCATAATTATTGCAGCACTAGCCACAATAGCAAAGGAATGGGAATCAACATAAATGTCAATCAATGGAAAAGTAGATAAAGAAAGTGTATTATACATACACACAATTAAATACTATTCGTCCATAAAAATGTATACAATCATGTCATTTACAGTGATACAGATGGAACTATATGGAAGTTGAGTGAAATTCAGGCACAGAAAAGACAAATATTGAATGTTGTCACTCATATGTGGGAGCTGGAAAACTTGATCACATGGAGGTAGAGAGTGAAACCGTATCAGAGACTTGGAAGGATGCATGGGTGGAAGAGGAGGGAAGTAGGTTGGTTAATGGGTACAAACAGTTAGATAGAGGAAATTATTTCTAATATTTGATAGTGGACATTGTATTATGTTTTCCAAAATAGCTATAAGAGAGTCCTGAAATGTTCTCAAGACATAAAAATGATAAATATTTTCGTGATGGATACATTAACCACCTTGACTTATTACACATTCTATGCATGTAATAAAATTTGATATATGCCTCATTGCTCTATAAATATATACATAGTGTATCAAAAAATAAAAAAGTAAAGTGCTACAGCCAAACATCTTCATTTTTCAATTTTCATACAATTGAGATCATACAATCTAAACTCTTGTATCTGATTTCTTTCTATGTAAACACTGTTAATATCCTCTTTCACAAAAAAGGAAAGTAAGATAAGGAGAATAAATAATTAGTGACTAATTATTATTAGGTGAAGGTTATTCAGACTGTAGACATCAGAGCTTATTTCCAAACTTAGCAGCTTTATTCCAAAGTCCATGCTCCCAAGAAATAGGTTTAATTTCCACTTCTTTGAAATTCCATGTATTTAAATTTAGTAGCTAAATGCATTATTTATGTTTGAATTTGAGTGAAATTATTTAGTAAAAATTTGGCATAATGATGCCATAAAATTTTGTCTAAGAACGAATTGCTGAAAACTCCTTATGAGTTCCCAAATGAAACAACATTCTTTATTGAAATGTAAAGCCTCTCATTAAGAACTCAGAAGAAAATTATTGACATGCTGTGGGACTTTCCAGGGTGAATAGAAAATTATCTGTTTTTCTTCAACATCATATAAAAAAGATATATATAATGAAACAGATGTGAATGGGGGTAATAATGAATGCACAAAGCTGCTTTTTAGGGGACTAATTATTCCTCTCTCAATATTTTTAGGCCCTTTAACTGCTCCTATTGTAGTCATTGTTAATTATATATAGGCTCATTTTGATAATTTTTCCAGGCATAAGCATAAAAAATGTGTCCTCCCCAAGAGTAATTTGAATATCTGTCACCACCTCCACAACTCGCCCTCCCACTTCCTCTTTCCTGATCCTGGTGAGCTAAAATGGCATTTAAATTGGTAAAGTAATGAGGTTTATATAAGACACATATAAATCAATTGGTAGAGATAGATTTTGTTTTTATGTTCGCCATATTATAGAGAAGAATGTAATTTGTCCCTTGTCAAAATAATTATCTGAACCATGCATTCTCAAAATGAGTGGTAACACCTTCAAAGATGTGAAAATTGTTCTTTGGGAATCAGTATATCTAAGATACTACAACGGTTTGTGGCTTTCCAAAGGACCACAGTATACAAACAGATATACAATGAGTTTGCCTTTTTAAAATTTTATAGTAGCTGCTAGACAATTAAGGGAAAAAATGTCTAAAACTGCTCTGTAGGGGAGTTTGATAAACAGAAGAGTTATGAAACACAGAAACAATAAAATTATATGACATATAGCAGTGTTGATTCAATAATTGTGGCTATGTGTAGTTTCTTGTGAATACAGTCATAGAAATAATAGTTAGATTGCTTGTTATGGGGGGTGAGGAGAAATTATCAAGGTCTAATTTTTTAAGTCACTGGACCATAGACAAATTAAATACATATTTGCAAATACCTTCTTAATTTGCAATAACATGCCACTCCTTATATATAAATGAATACACTTAAAATTCTTTCTGTTAGAATTTACTAATGAGCCAATTAAGAGAGATGTAAAGGGAAAACTCTTAACCTATGCCATTACCTTGGTCATGGGTAGGTGTGGAAAATGCTGAATGAATGAATAGTTTAAAATAACTCTCACACCAAGGGCAGCTGTTTTATCTTTGTTTTACTATTTTTTTAGATATAGAATTATACCAATAAATTTTAGTTTTATACAGAGATGTTGGTAATTCTTGTCTATCAGAAGACTGAATCTGACCATACCTCTCTCAAATTTTAAGACGGAAGAGTAAAAAAAATTACAGATATAAACAAGCAAGCATGACTTTATTCAAGACTATTGCAATAGGCAACAGAAGTTGAACTCAACTTGAAACAAACTGGGAAACGGGGATCCTATGTCCTTAATGATTACATTTGAACAGGATAGTGCTCATCTCATTGAGAAAGACATCCCTGGGTTCTAAAACTGGCAAGAAAAGGGGAGAGACAGAGAAAAAGCGTACAACTATGTGTTTTGTAGATTAAATGCCCTAGGAAAATGGAGGTCAGGGACTTATTGTCAGGAACAAATCTACCCAAAGTATAGTCTAAATGAGAGGAACATTAAGCTCTTCTAAGTAAGAATAAGATTATTAATGATGAGGATTCACCATATAATTAACTCAGGTATTCTCAGGAACGGGGTTATATCATCAGAAATAAAAACGTTAAAGTTAAATATTTGTGGTTTTCACTCTCTTTGGGAACCAAGTTTGTTAGTTAACTTATCCCAATATGCCACTGAGGTAAAATAATTTCACAAATTTTTCTGTTTTTGTTTTTTTTTTGGCCTTTGTTTTGTTTGTTTCCTTGTTTTTATTTGCGTGATTTGTCTGCATATCCTGATTGACTTTCAAACACTACTTTAGGGCCTCAAAATAAATACTTTTTTCTCAGTTTTGTAAAATTTTAGATTTATTAATTTTTGTTTATTTCACTCTGCCTGTCGGATAATTACTTCTATATGTCTAAGATTTGTCAAGAATCTTGAAAAATGGCATTAGGCAGCATAGAATCTCAACAGTATAGTACTACTAAAGATCTTTTATGAGAAAAAAAGTATAATAAGTTAGAGTAGCAGATTATGAAAGAATACCACAATGAAGATTTGCAAGGAACATGAGCATACAAAGTATCCCGTAAGTCCTTCAGTTAATACAAAAAACAAATTTTTGAAATGGGATCATAAGGCCATTTGGTTGAGGTTTTACTAGATGTGTATTTGGTATTTATGTTTTTTTCAGATACATTTTCCTCTTTACATTATAAATACCATAGTATGATACATTTCCACTGAGAAAGTTTGGAGCAAATATTCTGGAATTTCTTTTATTTTTTTTTTCTTTTTTGTAATGATAGATAAAAGGAAATTTTCTTTCTTTTACAAAAATAGTCACAGAATTTCTGGTGGATTTGGTTTGGAGCTGTTGCTTGTCACTCTCTTTGAATTCCAAGAATCACATATACACATCTCCAAGTCATTTTCCTCTTTAATATTTTCACGTCATACTCTAGAAAAGATTTTGTCACATTTTGACTCTGGATATCCTGAGGTTGTGGGATTCGCTTGGCTGTCATTTCAACTATTTTCGCTAATCTTTTAACAGTCATTGCATTGGTAAATTGAGAGGGGTGAAGCTGGTAGGAGAACCACTCTTTGCAGTCTAGTTTGGAGCACTGCTGGGGAATTTGATCTTGATACCAGGGCACACGTTCTGAAGGATATGGAGTGAATTAACATGACTGTCCTTTGCTTCCTTTTGCTCTTTCAGCCACAGTCTTCATCAAGTTAAATCTGTAAAATCTCCTAGGGTTCTCCTCAAGAACATGAATGGTTCTCACTACCTGTAACACTTTTGTAAAATATAGATGTGTTAAATCTTTTCATTGTCAGGAATCCATCTTTTCTTTGTCTAGGTTCAAGCCAGGAATCCATAAACAGCAAACATGTTTTCTGTCCTTTCTTAATCACATTAATGTTTTTTGGTTCTAAATGAATGCCATACAAGTTCTGATGTTCTTTTCCAAAAGGAGGGAAAATGAATACCAGTGGATCCTAATTCTAGTAGCTTCTCAGGTTGACATTATTTTAAATAGATTATCTTATTGTAAACAATTATTTTTAAATGCACCAAATTGAAATTATATCTCAATATCTGCAGGTGCATATGATCAGAAGAAACACATACTTCCTGTTATTTTCAAAAGTGTTCATTATTGCCTGCATAATTATAAGAATCACAGGGTAATATTTCTGAAAGTACTCATGTTTCTCAGTTAATTTATGAATCATGGTGGAAATCTATAAAGTAAACCACTAATAACTAATAATCCCTTTGGTTCCTTGAGCATATCTCCTGTTCCCTTGTATTTATGGAGAATGTTTACCCATTACAAATCACCACTTTGCCACCTCCAGCCATGAGCTTCCCATCATGTGCAGTTTTCCATTACTCTCTTCAGGTCTTTGCCCATTCTACCAAACCTTAATCCCTATCTAGGGAAATCTTTACTCCCATCTGCAGTGCTTCAGGATTATGTAATTTATGTCTGCTGTGTCCACTGCCTTTAAGTAAAGCTATAGATTTTTAAAATGTTGAGTTGGTTCCACTCTTGCTCAGCCCACATCCTAATCATCAAGTGAGAAATTGTACTTTTCCCTGTGATGTCACATTCAAGTTTTTGAAGACTGGAAATGACTGTATTGAAAGCACAGAGATTTTTCTCTCTTGTACAGAAGATAAACAGAAGGCAAGAAAAATGAATGGATATTGTTTCCTTACCACTGACACAATGGGGACTTATCAAATTATGAACTTAGTAATAGGTAAGCTTAAAAAGGGAAATCACTTTGCTTAGCTGCAATTTAATGGAAATGGCTCAGAACTGGTAGGGGAATTGAATCCTAATTCTGTAAGGGATTTGTAAGCTCCAGCTAGAATATGGAGGCATTTGCCAGCCAATTTAACATCTTTCCTGCTATCAAGCAGGGGTTTCTTAAGGGGGTGTGGTTCAGTGGAGTGTCAGGTTGGTGTGGTGGGAGTTATCTGTCCTGGGTACATGCAGCAAGGCAACACATTTTCTATAGAGAATTTAAGAATCAAATAAATCAACTAACAGTTGGTAAGCTTTATAATATAAACATGAACCAGAAAGTTCAAATAAAGTTAGTAATAAAATATTCCTCCATAAAAATTATACTGGTCTGAGTTTCAGATAATTTATGTGCTTCATAATGAATGTGTGTGTGTGTGTGTGTGTGTGTGTGTGTGTGTGTGTGTGTGTGTGTGTGTGTGTACAATCTTGTCTGAGGAAGGACATCAATCCACACTGAAACCCCATTTCATTAAAGAGAAAGTTCTACCAGTGTGTACTTTTATAGCAATCCTTCCTTCTTTCATTCATCTTCCTCCTCCTGCTTCAACTTATTTATATCTATTATATATATTTTAAATATACTATTTTATAAAATGAAATGAGGGTTCTCTAAAGGGACAGAACTAATAGGACAGATGAATATATGAAAGAGAGTTTTTTAGGAGAATTGACTCACACAATCACAAGGTGAAGTCCCATAATATTCCATCTGCAAGATAAGGAGTCAGGAAGACAGTCCCAGTTCCAAAACCTCAAAAATAGGCAAGCTGATAGTGCTGCCTTCAGTCTGTGGCTGAAGGCTTGAGAGCCCCCCCTGGCAAATTACTGGTGTAAGTTCAAGAGTCCAAAAGCTGATGATCTAGGAGTCTGATACTCCAGTGCAGGAAGCATCCAGAACAGGAGAAAGATGAGCAAAATCACATCTTACGTGGCAGCACGCCAGAGACAATGTCCAGTGAACTCCCATTTATAAAACCCTAACATCTATGAGACTTATTCACTACCATGAGAAGTGTGGGGGAAACTGCTCCCATGATTCATTTACCTCCACCTTGCCCCATCCTTGACACATGGGGATTATTACATTTCAAAATGGGATTTGGGTGGGGACACAGCCAAACTGTATCACTTGTATTATTTAATACATTCATTCTCAGCTAAGTTATAGATGCCACAATGGAAGGGAGTGTGTCTGTCTTGTTTAGTGCTTTATCCCCAGAACTTCACATAGTGCCTACCTTACAGAAGACTCTCAATACTTTGTAAATTAATGAATAAATAATGGAAGGAATGAAGATCATTTTATTCTTCCAAGTGTCTAGCCTAGACAAATAAAGTTAAAAAACCACAAGTTATTGTTAGAGCTGTGTAACAATAGAAGCTCATAAATTCTAGTAACCATTTCATTGTTTCTAGAGAATGAGGATAGTTTACTCTGGATTCCTATGTGATTATATTGTGGATAGTCTTCTTTGTAAGCAAATCTAAAGAAGAGAGATCTAACACTTGTTTTGAGCTCATTATTTGGTTTCTGAGACAGGGTCTCACTTTGTCACCTTATTCTGGAGTACAGTGTTGCATCCATAGCTCACTGTATCCTCGAGCTAATGGACTCAAGAAATCTCACCTCAGACTCCCCGAGCAGCAAGGACTACAGGCATGCACCATCATATCTGGCTACTTTTTTAGTTTTGTATTTTCTGTAGATACAGGGTTTTACCATGTTGCCCAGGCTGGTCTGGAACTCCAGGGCTCAAGCTATCTGCCTCCCTGGGCCTCCCAAGCTACTGGAATTACAGGTGTGAGCCACTGCTCTTGGCCTCGAACTTGTTACTTCTAAGTAACTATCAAGGACATGTAAAATCCATTATTTCAGTTACTTTACTTATAGTTTTTGGAAATAACCACTATTATTTTCTTATTACAAATGATGGAACTGAGACTGAATATATAAATTTTAAAAATGTCCATGATTTTTCTTGATCAATGCTGAAACAGCACTTTTCTGGGCCCTACTAGATGCAGGATATACTAAGAAAACACTATTTAAATGTAAGAGGTGACATGTGGCAGATAAACGAAAGCCCGTGCATGCCTCAGCCACAGCAGCTGATACACACTTTGAATTTCCAGGTGAAAATTCATTGGAAGAAAGTGATAGCTTTAAAATATGTTCATGATTGTACCACAATATTTTATCTCCCAACATCAGTGCTCAACATGGGACTTAATTTTCAAACCATTCAGATTTTAATGGGTGAATTCTCTGTCCCTAGATTAATCCCATTCATGCACAAAGACCTTGAGAAAGAAAAAAGAGGAGATGTGAAAACATCTGTGTGTGTGACAGACCCCAGATGCTCCAAGAAATTATCCCTGAACTTCAAAATATGTACTGGCAAGCACTAATATCTTTTGAATTCTAGTTCAGTTATTCACTTCTTTTCTATATTAGTAACAAAATCAACAACAACAAAAGAAACAGGAAAAAAGACCTTGATAGAGGAAGATTTCTGAGCACATAGGCATTTGAATAAAAATCTTCCTAAATGATGAATTTTACTGCTGTGTGTTTCTAAAATGAAGCAGTACCGATGCATTTGTGCCATTCATTTCCATACAATTTGTAAAGTTATTACCTATTTGGAATATTACCCACTTTTTCATGTACAATATAAAAATTTATGATGGATACCCTTTAAATGTGTATCTAAAAGTATGCATTACAATAAAGTAGGATTTGTGATGGGAATAAGCATTTCATCTTCATTTTTTAATTACCTTTCTCTTATAGATGAATTCAGGAAAATATAAAAGTAAAATGAGTTTTATCACAGTAGAATATATTGGGATAACTAGCATACTATATTAAACATTCCCTATATTAATAATCAGTTATTTCTCTACTAAATAACCACATAGGCTTGAGTTCAGTCTTTTTTTATGGAGATGATTATTGAATTATGCAGTCTATATTCTCTTTGTTATTATTGCATGACATAGTATTCCACAAGACAAAAATATGCCCATGGAGCTCTGAGAGATTCTTTTATGTATTTTCTGTAGTTTTAGATGTCAATTATGTTCATATTTTCCAGGACACTAAATGATTCATAACCCTACTATCTAAAGATATTTTATTTTATGTCATAAAATGTGAAGTGGTACAAAATAAAAGTAAGCACTATAGTCATCTTATGAAAATGAACCTTTCCACTTAAGTTTAGGAGTTACAACTTTTTGAATAACATACCATGTCAGCAAGTTTGCAAAGAAATAAAGTGCAGAAAATATGTAGAAAACACAATACACAGGAGAGAGCAGAATGTTAAATATATTTGTTTACTTTATTTTGTAGTATGTTTATAACCTATGGTAAAAGTCAGTGTAAATTGTGTAATGATAACTGTACACTACAGTAGAACAAATGTAGTCCTGTCATTGGTCATTGCCTATCCAAAAGGCTCTTAAGCATGATTCAACATGCCATATTCTAGCTAGTATCACAAGTCATCTTCTCAGAGAGTGCTGTTTTTGCTTCCATTTTCAGATGCAGAAAATCTCCAAAGTAATGAAGTTTCACAGTATTCTCAGGAGAATACTGAACTACCACACCATATTTCATGTACATGACCAACCCAATTGACAGTAGTGGAGAAGATGGGAATTAAAATTATGCCAACTCCTTGACTCCTTAGACACAATGGCCAGTCAGCAAGGGTGCTGCTTATGAGATGATTGCAGATTGAAAGTAGCAAACATAAAGTAAGTTTAGGATCTCAAGTTAGCTAGCTCTGTATACCGGTTAGATACAATTTTCAGGAAAAAAAATTCATTTTATTTGCAGCAGATAAAATACTAATCCATGATAAAAGCAGAAAAACTTCATTAGAACAAATTTGGCTAAAGCATTAGTGGAATTGTTGGATGTCATTAGGTAGTTTAGGGCCAGTAACTTACGAGGGTCCCCAGGTCTTTGAGGAATTTTGGGGCAGACAAATAAACGACTAATATATATATTTTTAAATACAGACTAACAAACACAAAACCAGATGACAAATACAAATGAAGCACTGTGCTTAATAGTTGCATGACTGTGTAATTTTTACACATTAAAATAACATTCGTTTAAGCATTTTTAATTATCTAAATTTATTAGATTAGGTACAATGGCTCACAATTGTAATCCCAGCACTTTGGGAGGTTGAGGCAGGTGGATCACCTGAGGTCAGGAGTTTGATACAAGCCTGGCCAACCTGGTGAAACCCCATCTCTACCAAAAATACAAAATTATCTGGGTGTGGTAGTCCACACCTGTAATCCCAGCTACTCAGGAAGCTGAGGCAGGAGACTCACTTTCACCCAGGAGGTGGAGGCTGCAGTGAGCATAGATCATGCCATTGCACTTTAGCCTGGGTGACAAGAGTGAAAGTCCATTTCAAAAATAAATAAATTAATAAAATAATAAAATCATCACATAGGGAATAAAAATGAGATATTTTCATCATATAACCCAGAATGGACCAATTATCATGTGATACGTGGATGTCAAAACTAATATGCTTTTTCATTATATAGTATTTTATAAGTTTTTCAGACACATAAATTTGAAAAGGAGATTAAAAGGGTGAACAACAGTTTCCTTTATTTTATACCAATTTTATTCAGTAACATCCTATTTATTCAATTCATATGCAGTATTTCGCATGATGACTTTCCTGCTTCTAATTCTGGATTTATTAGTATTGGACTGGACCTATTGATTTCAACAAAATATGGTAATTTATCTTAGTAACATTATTCTGTTGATTCCCATTTATTTTCACCCCGTGTGGAATTGTTATATAATTTTCTAATTCTTGGTTGGTTTTTAACTAAGATATTCACTTTAGACAATTCTAAACATTATCTATTGATTTATCATTGCCTTTTAATAAGATAACACAAGCACTTGTGTTCTTTTTGTCTTGAACTCACGTGAGCTTTAGGTTTACTCTTATTTTTACAACATTGAAAACAATTTTATTTTTTTAGGTACAATTAAGTCTCATGTGTTTGTCTGTTATTAATATCAAATATTACACATTCAACATTTTACTTCCAAGTATGATGATGTGACAGTAGGTTAGACCTTCTACTGTAAACAACTGAGAAAACAGAAAAATATATAAGGTAACAATTATAAACTGGAAAGTAAGCAATGTACAACTGCAGATTGTTAATGCAGAGAAATTTATGAGGTAAGCTCCACAATCATCTCTCTATCAGCAGAAAATTTCCTAATGATGGCCCAGCAAGCTGGACTCCAAGCAGAATCATGATGGTTGAACTGAGATGAGAGAGAGAGAGATCAGAATTCATAAATGTGCAAGCAGCTAAATTCTGCAGATGAGGTCACTTTAAGAGGAGCAATCCATTCACAGGGAGTTCACAGAAATGTGTGTGAGGTTTCCTCACAAATCTAAAGCTTAAGACAAGGTCTCATGTACACAATAGAAGACTACAGGATTTACCATACTGAGAGGAGAGACCCCCTCCCCTCCTCTTCCTTCCCAGCCTCGACCTCCTCTTTCCCTCCTGATGGGAAGGAGGGTGAAAAAAAAAAAAGAAATAAAATACAAAAGAGCTGGGAAAATAACTCCCTTTTTGGTTGCCAGCATCTGTGGTATCTGTAAGCCTTAAAAGAGTTGCAAATGAATGTTATCCCTACCTGCTGGAGCCCAGCATTGGGTCAAGCCCTGAAGTCTGCATGGCCCAGGCTCCCTCCTGCAAACACCTCTGCCAACTAATAATTTACTGCCTTTGTCTTGTCTCTGTAAGCCCCCTCCCCTGCCTGTTCCTGCTCATGCTGCATATGAACTAGAAAATCAATGAAGCCAAAAGATTGTAAGGTCAGTTGTCCAGCCAATGTACAATGACATAGTTTCACCTCAGTTTCCCCTTTAGCTTGTAAGCCTACAAAAAAGGAGAAAGAAGCTGCTTCTTGGGGAGCTCAGTGAATGAGGCTGTAGCTCCCTACAGCTCCCAGCCAAATAAAAAGCCACTTCCTTCCTCATTCAGTATTCGAGAGGTTTGCTTCTCACAGCTCCTGCTTCAATACAACAGTGACTGCAAAGTTGAGAATCAAACAGAGATGCAGGAGATCAAACAGTGCTCAGAAACATTGGTAGCTAAGTTCACCCAAATGAAGAAATCTTATTACACCTCCTTAACCCCTGTTCATGCAGTTGTACCAGAAAGACCATAGCTATGAATAAGTGTCATGATCTAAAGGATGCCTACACTACCTCTTCCCTAGCATAGCTAAAATCAAGCTCCCACAAGACAGAGTTTGGTTAAATCCTATGAAGTTAGATGTACTTGAGAAACACTTTGGACTTCCCAAAGATACTTTGCAACAAATGTTAGGAAAGCCTACATAAATAAGGACTATTTGATCATCAAGTAATTAAACTCCTCACCAGAAGAAAATAAATGCACTTTAGAGGAAGTTAACAGAATCTGGAGTCTTTACAATGTCTCATGAACAACGTTCAGTAAAACATAATTTTAACAATTAGATATACAAAGAAACTCTGGGCTGTGTGATTATTAGTAAAACAAGCGTTCAATAGATATCAAATCCGTGACAACCTGTATGTGAAATACAGCAGACAAGAAGTTTAAAGCAGATATTATTTAGTTCAAAGAAGTAGAACAGGTTTTATAATTATTTTCAAACTACTGAAACAAAAGTAGACAAAAATCAGGGGATAATAAGTGCAAATAGATGAAATTAGAGAAATGAGATTTATAAAGAATAAAAATCTAAAAAAATAATCACTGAGGGAAAATTTTCTGTGCTTCACAGTGCATTAGAGATTAGGGGAGAATCAGTGAACTTGATAACAAATCAATAGAAATTATACTACCTAAATGACAGAAGGAAATACATTTGAAACAGAGATACACATAATAGCAATAGAGGAGCAAAATGAAACAGTCTAGTATACATGTAACAACAGTTCTGAAAAAAGAACAATATGTGATTGGGGTAGGCACTTTTTGAAGAAAGAGTGAATAATTTCACAAATATGAAATAAGTAAATGAACTTGAAAAATTAAATTCATCAGAAAACCATAGAAAATCTGAAAGCATTCAGAGAAAAAAAGAAATAATACAAAGAAACAATGATACAAAATTCTACCTACTCATCAGAAATAATAGAAGTCCAAAAAATGATATTTTAAAAGACCGTAAGAAAGAAAGGTACACAAATGGGGCCAGGCATGCTGGCTTACACCCCGCACTTTGGGCGGCTGAGGAGGGTGGATCAACTGAGATCCGGAGTTTGAGGCCAGCCTGACCAACATGGAGAAACCCCGTCTCTACTAAATACAAAATTAGCCAGACGTGGTGGTGCATGCCTGTAATCTCAGCTACTTAGGAGGCTGAGGCAGGAGAACTGCTGGAACACAGGAAGCAGAGGTTGTGGCGAGCCGAGATCATGCCATTGTACTCTAGCATGGGCAACAAAAGTGAAACTTAAAAAAAAAAAAAAAGGAAAGAAAAAGAAGTAAGGAAAGGAAGGAAGGAAGGAAAGATACACAAACTAGATTCTATCTGCTGTTGTCATAAAGGCAAGAGTAAAATAAAAATGTTTTTAGATGCATGAAAACTGAGAGATTTGGTTGTCTGAAGACCCTTACAAGAAATCCAAAAGGCTGTTTACATGCTGAAAGATATGAATATCAAACAGAAACATTGATCTCCTGGGAGGAAAGAAGAGTGCCAATAAAGGTAAATAAGTCAAGGTTCATAAAGGACATCAGGATTGTTTTGTTTTGTTTTTATGACATTCTTAGGACATAATGGATGAAAATGAAATTATTAAAAATATAAAATGTGGTGTATAACATATATGGTAATACAAGATATGACAACAATGCATGAAATCCTGCTTGCATGTTGATAGAGAGTAGATACAGAGAATTGTACTCCTATGGCATTATTTCACGTGAAAATTCAGAAGTAGAAGTCTGGAACCAAAAATTGATAATTGTGAAGGGTGAAACATGAAATACAAAGGTTGAGGTATGTAAAGTGCAAGTAATACAATATTAACTCTAAATGTATTTTCAGCAATTAATAATGCCTATTTCAGCCCTAAGATAACCAGTATGCCTATCAAAGGAGGTATACTTAACAATTATTTATAGAAAACAAATAACACATGAAATAATTATTTGAATGTCAGCAACATCCATGTTGGAATTACTGGTACTTAACTTTCCCCTCTTCTCTAAATAACGAAGAAACTGGACAAAATGTAAAATAAATTTAAAATTGATTGTTAACCTGAGATCTGATTGATTTTTAACCTGGGGTCTTATTATTTCTGCATGTCACTTCCTTGTTTACAGAAATGAAAGAACTGTTCTTGAACAGGGATTCTCAAGTGCTATTATACAGATTGGCTGTGTTGAAATTATGTGAAGAATTTGTTTTGTTATCATTTTTGAAATATATATTTCTGGCCTCCCAAAGAGTCTTGATGAACAGGAGCTTCTAGAGACCAGAACATTCTATTGTGCAATCTTGCATGGAAACTACAAATCTGAATGACCTTCAGTCTCTCGTGAAGTTCTTACATCTGACTTACTGAATAACAATTAATTTTAAACTTATATATTTGCAGTTTTATTTCCAGTAATAACACATCTTTAAGGATTTTTCTACTACCTATGAACAGGCCATTACAGCATCATTTAAATAGGCTTACTTATGAATTTAGATCTCTAATGACCTTTTCAATGAAATGTTTCATCTTAATACCCCTTCACTATAAATATCTCATTACTGAGAGAATACTCCCAGGAGCTTATAGAAGCCCTGAATTTACAGTGTCAGAACTACAAATGATAAATTATAGCAGTTTGAGTGATACTACAAAATAAATCTTTGGAAAACTAACAGTAGCACAGTTTTCAAAACCAAATAATATGGCTTTCAAAAAGCCAACATAAACACAAATAATTACAGTCCTAGTCATATTTATGAAATTAGGGACTATTACATAATGAACAATGGCCAAAAATACCATGCATTTAGCATCTCTTTCCTTTTCTTTTCCAGAGCATTTAAGCTTACCTACCAGTGGGATATTACCTAAGAGCCCATTCATTATCTGCTCCAAAAATTGATTCTCAATTAATCTACATTTCCACTTCTCACCTTAGCCAATATATCTCCAAGAAACAATGCTCGCTGAGAACATAAATTCATGAAATTTGATTAGATGACACTCAGTGGACTCAAACTGTCACTTCACCTCATCTGGACATGTTCATTACACATTTGGTTTCTATAAATAAATAAAACTCAATGTATCTCCTAAGACTGTTTCACACATCATTGGAAACCAGGTCACGACTATTTACTGTGCACTATGAACAGAGAAGCGAAACACCTACTATATATTCACTAGGGACATGATATGAATAACCATAGTTATTTCTCCCCTACTAGGAATCTTTGAAAATACTACCTAGTGTTACATTTTTCTCAATTACAAATTTTGTAAACTGTAAATGAATTCAAACAATATTGTCTGTTCAAGTGAAAAAAACACAAACGAAAAAAAATTACATATGCCAATTTACTCTATTTTCATATTTTTTTTCCTACTGCTCTGCACCTCCTCCTCCCATACATAACAAAGATGAACCCACAGAGTGAACATACAAACACAGATACTCATAACTGGAGCACAAAAGGTATTTAGTACCATGTAACGAATAGCTATAAAGTCTGCATATTTTCATTTTTACACAATGTAATGACAATGAGCATGCTTCTATGACTAACCCACGGCAGTCTCTAAATAAACTACATTTTTTTTCTTATAAAAAAGCTGGATTTTACAACTCTGGACCTTATGTTAGCCACGCTCCTTTTTCAGCAGTCTTCCAAACAGTTTTGAAAGAAAAGTGTTCTAATTAAGACTTACACTGGGATCTTCCTTTTGTACATTTCACTTCATATACCAAGCACCTACTGAATCAAATATACTTTCTCTTTAAACTAAATAATTTAATAATCAATAATTTATGTTTAAAGAGGCATGACATTGAAAAATATCAGTATCAGGAAATGTAGATGAATAATAATTTAAGATTAAAAGCTAATATTAACTATTAATGAGATTCTTATAATTCGGGGGCAATACATTTGTGGGCTATAAGCTTTATATCTTACTAAGTCAAACTGGAAATCTGTGATTTTTATCATACATTTTTCTTTGATATTAGTTGTAAACTTCCATACAAATTATTATATTATTTTTGGATTAGTCAATTATAATTTGAAAAGAAAAATTATTTTATATTTGTCTCATAGATTCCATTGCAAAAATCTTTCTTTGTGTAATCTTAGTGTCTATCAGCCATCGTATTCTTTCCACATGAAGATATTTTAACCTTTTCTTTTAGCACAAGCCTCTTAGCAATTCACTCTCTCAGGTTTTGTTTGCTTGGAAAGGCTTTATGTTTACTTTTCTTTGGAATGGTTTATTACTTTTTCTTTTATTTATTTATTTAACTTTTATTTTAGGTTCAAGGGTACATGTGCAGGTTTGTTATATAGGTAAACTCGTGTCATGGGTGTTTTCTGTACAGATGATTTCATCACCCAGGTATTAAGGCTAGTACCCATTAGTTATTTTTCCTGGTGCCCTCTCTCCTCCCACCCTCCATCCTCTGGTAGGCCCCAGTGTCTGCTGTTCCCCTCTTTGTGTTCATGTGTTCTCATCATTTAGCTCCCACTTACAAGTGAGAAACTGTGGTATTTGTTTTTCTGTTCCTATGAGAGTTTGCTAAGGATAGTGGCCTCTAGCTCCATCCATGTTTTTGCAAAGGACATGATCTTGCTCTTTTTTATGGCTGCACAGTACACCATGGTGTGTATGTATGACATCTTCTTTATCCAGTCTTCTTCTGATGGGCATTTAGGTTGATTCCATGTCTATGCTACTCTGAACAGTGTGGCAATGAACACACACTGTGCATTGTATATTTATGATAGAGTGATTTCTATTCCTTTGGACATATACCCAGGATGGGATTACTGGGTTGAAGTATTCCTCTGTTTTAAGGTCTTTGAGGAATTGCCACATTGTTTTCCACAATTATTGAACTGATTTACACTCCCATCAATGGTATATAAGCATTCATTTTTCTCTGCAACCTCATCAGCATCTATTATTTTTTGACTTTTTAATAATAGCCATGGAATGGTATTTTTAATGGGTAGAGATTTGTAAGTTGCAGAATTTAACACTTTAAACATGACCTGTCATTGTGTCTGCCTTCCATTCCCTTAGGAACTGAATTTTTGTGTCTTACTAAAATTCATCTCTTGAAGCCCAAACCCCCAGTGTGATGTCATTTGGAGGTGAGTCTTTGGTAGGTAACTGGATTGAGATGAGGGCATGAGGGTGGTGCCCTCATGATGAGATTAGTGTTCTTACAGGAAGAGAAAGAGAACAGAGTGAATTATCTCTCTGTCTTCTCCTTCTCCACCCTCTCTCTCTCTCTGCCCCCTCATTCCATTTATCTCTTTCTCTTTCTCACCATCTCTTTCTCTGTCATGTAAGCATGTAGATATAAGGCAACTGTTTGCAAGCCAGGAATTGGGCCTTCCCAGACACCAGACCTGCCAGCAACTTGAACTTGGATCCTGCAGCCTCCAGAGTGTGAGAAATAAATATCTGTGTGAGAAATAAATACTTTATCTATGGTATTTTGTGACAGAATATTAAGTTAAGACAATAATTGGTACAGAGAAGTGGGGTGTTACTGTGAAAACCTGGAAGTGCCTTATAACTGGATAATGAGTTGTGGCTGGAAGATTTTTCAAGCATGTACTAGAAAAAGCCAAGAATGCTGTGAAGAATTTTTTAAGGCAATTCTGGTGAGGGATCAGAAAGAAAAGAGGAGAGTTATAGAGAAAGCTTCCATTCTCTTAGAAAATACAAAGTAACTATGAATGAAATGTTGGTAGTAATGTGATCATTATGGTGAAGTTTCAAACAGAAATAGGAGTATGTTATTGGAAGCTGGAGGAAAGGTAATCCTTGTTATAAAGTGACACACAACTTGGCTGATTTGATTTTATATTGTACAGTTTTTTGGAAAGCAGAGCTTGACAATGATGAAATTGTATATTTAGCTGAGGCAATTTCTTTGCAAAATGTTGAATGAGTGAAAAGAGATAAATGAATTGAAGTAGAGACTGTTAAGCAAAAAGGAGGAACCAGAATTTAAACATTTAGAAAATTATCAGCTTATTCATATTGCAAAACATAAAAGTGTGCTCAAAAGCTAACTTACATTTGATAAGTAGATTAACATGGGTGTGTAACATGGACTTAATCAGGCATCTCAACAGAGGCCAGGGATAGAGGTGGGCTAATACCAGTGTTGTAACCGAGCGAGCGTGAACTCACCACTGAGACAAAGAGGAGGCCAAATTACAGGGTCTTTATTGCTGGCAGCCACGGAGGACTCATGTCTCTCTAACCTGCGGCCCCAAAAGGAGGAAGTCAAGACTTTTTATGCCTATAAACTACCTCCTGGTCAGGGGTGAGGGTGAGGGGCTTCGGACATTCCGAGGACCAGGGAACTTTGGACATTCTGATTGTTACTTAAGTGGTTTACAGAAGTCAACATAAGTGTTAGTTTACACGTTGTCTGGGTAGTGGTGGAAATTACAGACCTTAGTTACTTATTACAAGTTGCAGGGGCCAAGATGGCGTGTGTTTGGACTGCTTGTCTGTCACATCAGGGTTACAGACAGCAGTTTCAACAGAAAGCTGAGGTATGGTCGAATTCATGCAGTTTATGGGGCAATTACCATGTTACACCAGCAGAGGGCCAACTCTATATCCAAAGGAAATAAAATCAGTATGTTGAAGCAATGTCTTCATTCTGATGTTTATTGGTCCACTATTTACCACAATAGTCAAGATGTGGAATCAACCTTTGTGTCCATCAAGTGATGAGCAGACAAAGAAATATGCTACATATCTTCAATGGAATACTATCCAGCCATTAAAAGGGGCAGTATCCTGTCATTTGTGACAACATGAGGAACCTTGACAACATTATGTTACGTAAAATAAGCCAAAGAAGCCTATTTGATACAAACTCTATGAATGACTGTGTGAAGCAGACCCTTTTCAATGACCCTCAATGATTATGTAAGATGACTGAGATGTGATTTTTGCTGTGATAAGTTTAGTGTTGTCAGTTATTGCAACATAGCCTATGATATAGTTTGCCTGTGTCCCCACCCAAGTCTCATCCTGAATTGAAACATGTTGTGTGAGAGACTCGGTGGGAGGTAATTGAATCATGAGAGAATACTGTTCTCACGACAGTGAATAAGTCTCATGAGATGTGATGATTTTATAAAGAGGAGCTCCCCTGAACATACTCTCCTGCCTGCCACCATGTAAAACATGACTTTGCTTCTCTTTTTACCTTCTTCCATGATTGTGAGGCTTCCAAGCCATGTGGAACTGAGTCAATTAAACCTTTTTCCTTTATAAATTACCCAGTCTCAGGTATGTCTTTATTAGCAGTCTGAGAACAGACTAATACAGCCTATCTTAGCTTGACAAGTATACCCTTATACATTCATAAGTTTATAAGTTAGTTTTTACTAATAGGAGATGGTATATTAAATAATCCAAAATATAAAATGGGATTTGATTGATTATATTTAAAATAAATATTTCATACCATGATGTACTAAGATAGACTTTGAATAACATTTAATAATATATCCAGAATATAAAAGAATCCATGAAATTTTATTTTTGTGTTTTATACAGTGTTCTTGAAAAATATTGCTGGTCCCAGAAAAATTCCATTTAGATTTAAGAGAAACACTATCATTTATTGACTCAGAAAATGGCTAACTACTCTAAACTTGGCATATTGTTTTGAGTGTACATTTCACAGATTTCTTGCAATTAGGTGTGGTCACGTGTCCAAATTTTGAATGCTCATTTCAGGTTAAGTCTCAAGAAAACTTTGCAAATGTTTCCTCCTCTCCATTTGACAGTTTATTTTTTATTTTTTTAATTTAAAATAATATGAAAAGTCAAGTGTCAAAGAAGGTAGAGTTCCCATCATTATGGGTTCCTAAATAACTCTATTGATCAGAACTCCTCCCACAATAAACTTTATGTGACTGTGTTAAGCCACACTTCTTCATGTTAATGAACGAATTCACTTAAGACATTGAGATGTCAGGGTTTATCTATTTCAGTGTTGAACTCACATGAGCTTATTATTTCACCCACACAAATTCAGCTATTCTCAGTTTGCTTCAGGGAAACACAGACCAATTTCATACCTAATAGAAAATTACATTGTGCAGACAAAGATGAAATACTCAAAATGTAAAAGGGCTCGAGATAATTTTGTCAAAACTGGCATTTCAAAATATGTGTCTATTTGTCATGTTTTACATCTCAGGGCAAGGCACCTTAATACAGTTTCTCTGTTTCTTAATAGGTCATTTGATCTGTTTCATGCTCATGCTTTTACTCTCTGTGTTCTTTTCATTCTACCTGTGTATTCCTGCATATTCTTCAGGACTTTGCTTCAGTGCTGTCCACTCAGAGAAATTGCTCTAATCACACTGCCAGAAGTTATACCCCATTATTTTATTATCAAACTTAGCAATTTTGTCATTTCTATTATTTACTATCCTTCTAGTTATTATATTTGTTCAGTTTATTTCTGATTCCTAAGTAGAAAGTAAACTACCCTAGGGAAATTGTCAGGTCTTCCTGGTTTATTGATGGACTTCAAGTGCCTAAGCTGGAAGATAAGCTTAGAGATCATCTTTAAGGAGTGTAGAGAATGCATTGGTCAGGAGTGTAGCAGGAAGCTAAATGCAAAGGGAAGTGGGGCCAGAAGGGAGGTTGTTGCTGATGAGGAATAAATGAATGCTTAGGATTGCCTTAAATAAGTATAAGAAAACAATAATACCTATATTAGCTTAACCAATTAGGAACCAAAGTAATGGGTGGGGATCATTCATGAATTAATCTCTGAGTAATTGGAGAGAAAAAGGCAACATTTCGTGATCGAAGAAATAGCATAAATATATTATTAGTTTTACTTTTCCCCCATTACATTGGTTTTCCTATGACAGAAATAATTTACTTAATCAGTGCTCTTTTTAAGAATCTAATCCTGTAGCTACACAGTGAGCTAAGTATTGCTCCCAGAAGCAGCAGTAAAGTGGTAAGAGTAGGAAAATTATGTACTAAATTAAGAAAGTGATTTACAGTAGTGGCTCTGAGAGTAACAGAGTTAGCAAGGAGTGTTTGAGCTTCAGATATTTATTAGCTTAGAGCAAACCACCTCATAGCAGTAGAAACAGCAGGATAGTTAGAATAAAAAATCATAAAACGGAAGGAAACGTGCAGGAAAATGTAGTGAGGTGTAGAAAATCACTGAACTCAAAAAGAAGGGACATACCCAAGTGATTAAGACAACAAATTTATAAAAATTTTCAAAAATAATGACCTAACATTTACATTCCTAATGAATGTAAAATGTGTTTCTACATCCGTTGAAATGCTACAAAAGATGAATAGCACTGTGGCCCATGCAACAATTCAGGGGCTGTTATCAGTTCATATTTCCTAGTTTTTTTCAGATTGATGTCTCATCTATTTCTTGATCACATTAGCAGGAAAATGGGTATACTTATAAAAACCAATAAATATGGAAAGGACAGGAATAACATCACTACTTAAATTAACTTAATTGATCTTTTTGAAAAATGACATTCAGAACCATCAGAGTATACATGATTGTAGGTACATATGAAGCATTCACCAAGATAGACTGTATACTAAACCATAAAACAAGTTCCAATGAATTTAAGTGTTGAAATCCAATAGATTTTTCTTCTCTGACAACAAAAATATTACAGGAGACATTAATAACAATA
The DNA here is from genome assembly GCA_963574635.1 of Cheracebus regulus. Classification (NCBI taxonomy): domain Eukaryota; kingdom Metazoa; phylum Chordata; class Mammalia; order Primates; family Pitheciidae; genus Cheracebus; species Cheracebus regulus. The sequence goes on along the minus strand of CAUYQU010054535.1, from coordinate 70,033 downwards.
TGCCTTTTTTGAGCTTTTATTTTTTCTTCCTTTTTAACTGTGCAAACATTTTAAAGCAGTATATTCATTTCAACAGGGCTAATCTACTTTCAACAACCAGACCAGACAAAGCCCTGGAGTGAGAACTCAATACTTTACTACTGAACTCCGCATTACCTGCTGCCATTTCCATAATCTTCCTATTGTGTTGCTTTTGTATGTTGTTTTCCTTCTCACTGAGACTTTTGTTTTTCTACTGCTAGAATTTTACGGTTACTCTTCCATATTCCTCCACAAGCCAGAAAAAGATGGTAAGCTTGGTCTACCACATTAACAAATATTTATTTAACGTGAATATGAATTGTGGTAATTCCCAAATTGTTAAAAATAAAAAATCTCAAGTCTTGGGCTTATGGATCTGGGGGATAGCGGTGGAAATAATTACAGGGCTAGGGCTCCAGCCTCCGCCGCAACCTAAAAAGAAGCTCAGCTAAAGCTGCACCTTCCACCATGGCACATGGAAGCAAATCTGTTCTAAAGAAGCCTGCCATCTGATTTTCAATGGTGATGTTTATTAATAAGGTCCACTTAACTGGAATAAAATCCAGCGTGCTGTGGACGAGAGCATAAAGAGAAATATATAGAAAAGAGAGAAAAGTAAAAAGTGAAGATCACTTGTCAATTTAACAGAAAAAATAAACTTTCCTAAAAATTGTTGGATAGAGACTAGATACTAACTTTCTGTATAAACAAATATGGTGGTTAAGCTATGTTTTATGTATAAAATTATATGTTTACTTATTTTTGATAGTCATTGTCAAACTTTTGTTTTTTTGAGACAGAATCTTGCTCTGTCTCCAGACTTGAGTGCAGTGGTGCCATCTCAGCTCACTGCAACCTCCACATCCCAGGTTTAAGTGATTCTTTTGCTTCAGCCTCCCCAGTAGCTGGGACTACAGGTATGTGCCACCAAGCCCAGATGACTTTTTCATTTTCAGTAGACATGGGATTTCAGCAAGTTGGCCGGACTTGTGTCAACTCCTGGCCTCAAGTGATCTGCTCACCTCAGCCTCCCAAAGTGCTGGAATAACAGGCATGAGCAACTGCTCCTGGCCTAAATATTTACTTTTTTTTTTTTTGGTAAGCATTGTCATTAAAGTATCTCAACCAACTATCCTTTATATAAAAAAAATTATAATATGGCAGACACTGTTAAACATCATCACCTGATATTATACTACATTAAGAGAATATTAGATGGAAATTTGTATTTATTCCAAGGAATGAAGAGTGTTAAAAATGGTAAAGTAAATATAAAACACTGTTCACTTTTTAACTTTTATAACACAAAAATGACTACGGTTATATAAAACATATATATGTTATGCTTTCCAACATTTATAACACATGTTGAACTAAAAGATATGCTAATAAATCACATAAATATTAGCTGAAGCTAGACTGTGATAAAGTTGCATATTGTAAACCCTAGAGCAACCAATAAAAAATTTAAAAAATCAATATTAATCATAAAATTTTGATTTTACATAATAAAAATATTCAGTTAATCTAAAGGAAAGCAGATAAAAACAAAGAAAAAGATGTGGCAAATATAAAACAGTTTTATATGCTTAAAGTCAGTAGTGTTGAACATACATTAAAATACAATTGGCTGAAATATTACAAATATAAGATAGAGATTGCCCAAATGAATACAAACAGAAAACCCAGCTGTATTATGACACGAAAGTGTGTTAATATGGGCAACAAAAATTTAAAATTCTTTAAATAGAAAAAATTACACTGAATAAATGTTAATAATAAGAAAATAAGGCCGGCTCTATTAATGTCAGAGGTAGTGGGTTTCAGAACAAGGAATATTACCAGGCATAAGAAATAGTTTAATAATTATAATAATGTTATCTTACAAAGACAAGCATCTTCAATGTATATACAGTTAACAATAGAGCTTCAAAACACATGAAATGAAAACTGACAAAACAGAAAGAAGAAATACAGAAATCAGTAATTTTCTATTGAGATTTCAGGACTTGTCCTTTCAGTACATGATAAGTTAAAAAACCAATAAATATGTAAAGGACGAGAATAATATCACTACTTAAATGAACTTAATTAAAACACTACATTCAGAACCATCAGAGTATACATTATTTTAGGTATATATGAAGCATTCACCAAGATAGATTGTATACTAAACCTTAAAACAAGTCCCAGTGAATTTGTGTTAAAATCATATAGCTTTTTCTTCTCTGACTACAAAAGTATTACAGGAGACATTAATAACAAATATCTATTTGCTACTTATAAAATGTCTAAATATTGGAAGTTAAACAACACACTTCTGATAACCTATGTTAAGTAAAAATTTGGAAAGGAATTTATAAAATATTTTAATTCATATAAAAAGTATCAAAAGTAAATGCTTATATTAGAAAAGAATAAAAGTCTCAAGACAACTAAACTTATAATTAGGAAGCTAAAAAAGGTAACAATTAAACAATACATTTGTTAAAAATAGTAAGTAGTGAGGGAAAGTTACTGAAATAATAAACAGTGAAAAAGGGAAAATATAAAATCAATGGTTGGTTCTGCGAATAGGTCCAAGAAATAGTTAAAACTGAAGCTTATTTACATAAGAGTACATACTACATGACATGTTTAGATGAAACTCTGGAAATTGAGATTCATGCCTGTAATCCCAGCACTTTGGGAGACTGAGGCAGGCAGATCACAAGGTCAGGAGTTCAAGACCAGCCTGACTAACATGAGGAAACCACATCTACTAAAAATAAAAAAATTTAGCAGGGCATAGTGGCATGCACCTGTAATCCCAGCTACTCAGGGGGCTGAGGCAAGAGGATCTCTTCAACCTGGGTGGTGGAGGCTGCAATGAGCCAAGATCACATCACTGCATTCCAGCCTGGATGACAGAGCAGCACTCCATCTCAAAAAAATAATTGACATTCAATATTCAATCTATAGTGACAGTAAATGGAACATTGCTGAGTTTGAATTAATAAATTATTTGAGGAAGGAGCACAGGAGAATTTTCTGGGGTAATGAGCATGTTTTGTCATGTCACAATGGACTTACAGTGAGCTTTTTGGTATGTACATAACATATTAATGTTTATTTCTTTAAATAAAGGAACTACATACGTTTATAGTTGAGATTCATTTTTGTATTAAGATTGATACTTAGAAATACTGTGTACTTGTTCAAACAAGAGAAGTTATGTATCAGAATACACTATATCCAAACTTATGACCTATAAATCACACACAAATTTAAATTACATAAATTATTATGTTTCCATTATAAGACATTTTTACTATTTTTATTGATAGTGGTAGTCATATTAATAATAAACATGATCATCATTACAACTGGAATAATGAGAGGCTATAAAATATTACATGGCATTTTTCATTGGCTGAACTTCCTATATTGACCTTTAAAGTTCACTTGGAAAATTATAGCTTCCCTGTGTCTACTGGGAAATGCACATTTAAGATAAAGAAAACATAGCAAGTTACTTATTTTTAAAGTTTGTCTCCATATGTGTTTCTGCTTCTATTTTCATTCCCAAACTTTTATTCCCATCTCCAGCTTTTCCTAATAGATAACCACATTCTGTGAGACCCTTTATTTAAGGAGCCAGGAAATCCTCAATATTTTCTTTACCTTTTTCATTATTTCTTACATATTTTAGTAAGTTTTTAAGTCTTTTCATTTTTGTTTTAGCCATAGTATGTCATTTTATGCTTGACTCAGGAAGAAATAAAATACGGAAGTATATTTATTAAACCAAACAAAACAAAAAAATAAAAAGTTATGTTGAGTTAAATAAGATTTTTATTCATATATTTTATATTATAAATTCTGAATATCAGTCCTTTGTCTCAGTATTTTCTTACATCATGTGACTTGTTTTTTTATTTTCTTAGTAGACTCTTGATCTTTACCTATTTGATAACATTGCATATTTTTTCTTAGTTTTCTCATAGCTGAATTTCTCATTAGTTCCAAAATGAGCTTTCCACCTAAATATATTTTTATATTTTTACCTTACACCAAAGATCACAATAAACCTCTTTAACCCTTTTCCTCTTTGTCCCAGAATACTCACTGGCGGGGCCTGTGGCTGCAGTGTTTATCCCAAGTGAACTTGCCACAAAATATTTATTTTATTATTATTTTTGCAATGCTCTAGTATATTAACTTTGGAAACAAAAGACATCATTCTTTTTATAGCATTCTGGTTTTAGCACTGGTATTACCATTTACAAAATACAGTAATTCTTGATCACAGGAAATGTCAAATTCCAGAAAACAGCATGCTTATGCTTGATGTTAACATCGTTGTTGAAAAGTTGCTGACCAAAGATTCATTTGATGAATCCAATTTTTCCAAAATAGAATATTCTAATGATTCAGATAATTCTGATGTTAGGTGTGTTTGGAAATAACTCTAAGAACAGTTTTTATAGTTTATTTTTACATTGAAAATCAGATTTGCTTCATCCTTAAAGAATGCATTTATGTAAAATTAAATGAGCACCTGTAGTGAGCTGCATTTTTTTTTAAAACAGGAAAAAGGTACAATAAAATAAAAATAGATATATGAAGCTGAAGTTTCATGTACTTTTTCAAAATACAATTTTACCTAACTACCATTTTACTGTTCTAGTTTCTGTTCAAATATTTCCACATTAGTGTTTTGAAAAGTAAAGCAGTAATTTCGTTACCACTTCATTCTCAGTATTCAGCCCTGTATAGTAACCATATATATCACATGTTTCTGGGCGAAAAACATATTCAACTAATGTCTAATTTTTCTACATCTCGATTCATAGACTTATTCAGAGTCCCTTAATTTCACAATTGCAGCTCCATTGCACCATGTATAACTACGTGCTGAATAACAACATTTCGATCAACAATGGGCTGCATATAGAACAATGGTGGTCCCATAAGATTATGATGGAGATGAAAAGTTCTTATTGTATAAATACTTCCCATTGTGTTCCAATTACCTATAGCATTTAGTACAATGACATGGTGAACAAGTTTGTAGCCTACAAGCAATAGGCTATCACATATAGCCTAAGTGTGTGTTAGGCTATATTCTCTAGATTTGTGTGAGTACACACTGATGTTTGCACAAAGAAAAATCACTGAAGAACATATTTTTCCACAATGTATCCCCATCATTAAGCAATGCATGACTATATTTTGACACCATGATATTAATGGGTCTATTAAGATTATTTCAGGCCATGTATAATCCAGACTCTTCAAACAATCCAACTTCAAGATAAAAATAGAATTATATTTCCAATAATTAATAGTAGTCCTCTTTCAGTAATAACTCTTGTCTCTGAAATTGGGCAAAGTTTAACTCATACTCAGAAGTATCTTCTTAACTATTCATAAAGAATTCTGGGCCTCTGCTCAGAATAAATAGTTAACAGATACATATTTTCAATAAGTTTTCTTTTGTTATTAGGAATTTACCTGTGTTTTGTTTTAAATCCCCTTTCCCATTGCAGAGGTATTCAGTGAGATTAAATTTTGAGACTCCACTTTATTATTATTAAATTTGCTTTTTTTCTTGTGCTCAAGACCATACACGTAAGACCATAAATACTATTTCTTATTGCTTCCTAAGGCTTTAGTACCATTTCCTTAGTTCTCATTGCTGTCATCTTCTACTGCTGAAGCTCCTGATACTGAGAGTCAGCACTATCAATTCTCTCTTCCTTTAAAATACAGTTTTATTCCAATGCAGTGATATCCTCGAGTCTCATTTTTTGTTTCTGGATTGCTGTATGTATGTATGTATGTGTGCATTTATTTAGTGCAGTGATAATCTTAAAATTTCACACACAGACTCTTGTCTGCAATAGTTACATTATCAACATAAACAGAACTTACTCTTAATCTGGAAATCCTGCATCATTCATCCTAAAAAAATAGAATAGATTTATTTAAGAAAATTTTTCTATCCATTTATGAGACATCTTTTAAGGGTTTATGTCCAAATCTCAGTATTAGAACAATTTACTTCCCTTTGCTATATAGATTTGCTTTTCTACCCATGGATTTAATTATAAAATATTTCAAATCAAATGTTTCTCTTTTTTGTAAATGTTAAAATTAAAATTTCTTTAATTTTAAATATTATTTTTAACAGAAGAGGTATGAATATTTCCACAAGTAAAAGATCAGTTACAGCCATACATCAAAATGAGGAAAGCCTGATAAAAACCATCATGCCCTCTTCTAACAGTTTGTTAGTAACTATCTCATGATGTTGCTAATAAAGAAAGGAAATTTTCATGTTTCAATAAGGCAATAATCTTAATTTTTATAATGTATTTCTGCTATTAATAGAAGTATTCAAATGCTGCCTTTTCATAACAAAAATTGTTTCCCCACCGTGATTGGTGCCTCGAGTCACAATGATATTTTAGTTATCACACGGGATTTTACTGTAATTGTTTCTTATTTTTTTACCAATACCATCATCATCAAGCCTCTAAGATTCTATAGAGATCAGAAGACTTTTAAAATTTAATTATAATCTGAAAGGTATATTCTGACTGGAGGTGGAGAGAACTGACCATTCGGTCAGCAAATGAATTTATGTGCAAATACATCCACATTTCCGGCTTTGGATGAGAAAATGTAAAGTGACTGATTTTAATCAACAGATAGTAATTTATATTAAAAAACATTCTTAAAGACTACGTTTCTGTGATTGTCTATAATTCAGACTGCAGAATGGGTCAATGTCTCTTAAGCAAGAAGAAATATCATACTTAGCCAAAATAAACTTGTTTTTGGAAGGAACAATTTATACATCAACAGAGACAGGGATTAGTGTAGTCTTTTCATAATGCTAGCACTCCTATCTGCCAAGCCTGAAGGGTTGTAAATGAATGTATATTCCATAAATGAGTCTAGAGAAAGAGTGTCTGGTGTGTTTGCTCTGATGATGAGGTACCAGTAATTCTTGATTCCAGTAACTATACCAATTACTACTTTGAATCAAACTAAACAGTCTATAGAATTGAAGCATTCACACTTAGAAAGAAGGCATCATACAATAATTGATCTATCTAAGCATTTGGTGAAATTTGTACCTGCAAGTAAACAATTGGGAGCATTTAGGAGTGATAAAGTCACCTAAATCCTGACCAAACAATGCACCAAATGTTTAAAACAGACTTCGGAGATGAATAGTTAGTATTTTAAACACGAATGATTTTAAGAGAACTACATGTTCTTTAGTTTTGCTGACAATTTCCAATCTTTCTTTGAACTGAGGGCCATTTTACTCCTCTCAATGACAATAATGTGGTATCCGGTGGGATTACAACTTAGATGCCAAACTTGTGAGTATGCTGTGTCAAACTTTTAAGCAGCTTTGTAAAAAAAAAAAATGCATTTTTTACATTTATCATTTCTTTGTATTGGGAACATGACAATTCTGCTATTTTGAAATATGCAATGAATTATTATTAAAACAACTTAACAGACAAAATTATGCTATAAACATCAATATGTAAATAAATATTTATATGTGTTTGAGAGAATTATCTCATCAGTGGTGAATCTAAATTCTAAAAACCACCTCTGGCCTAAATAAATGTGCACACACATACACACACACACACACACACACTCATGCAACCAAGTGACACGATAACAATACTCATACCAAAGCAGCTTGTTAAAAGTAGAGCACTTATATGGGACTGGCAACTTTCATTTGAACCGAACAAAATATTTTGTTAAAACACGTTTCAAAAAATGTGTTATCAGGCATAGAAGCAACTCTTACCTGATTGCCAATGAGTTATGTAATTGGTCATCTAAAGTGAACTTCACCTTCCTTAGTAACAGGAGAGTAAAAGAATAAGGAATTTTGATTAGAGTAACTTGTCTATATATTTGAAAGAGTTCATCATTATTACACACTTTGGAAAAATCAGAGATTTCATTCATTTTAATCTAATCAAATGAAGTAATTTCAGGATGATGGGATTAAGTGATATACACATGCCATTATTTCAATGCAGGAAACTATCATACTGATGTGCATTTCCTGCTGCCCAGGTTGGAGCCTGGTGGCACTATCACAACTCACTGCAGCTTCAACCTCTCGGGCTCGAGTGATCCTCCTGCATCAGGCTCCTGAGTAGCTGGGACTACAGATGCATACCAACAAACCTTGCCAATTTTTTAAATTCTTTATACAGACAGAGTCTCCCTACGTTGCCCAAGCTGGCCTTGAAATTCTGGCCCTAAGTGATAGTGTTATATCAAAAGATAAACTAAAACCTTGAAGATTATCTATTCAATTTCTCTAAACTTCCCACTGCAAAATCCAACCTATTTTTATGTTATGTCATTTTCATCCCCACAGTGATTATTTATAGCAGTGATAGCTCATTTGGATGTCTATTATTTTTTTCAAATCCAGTCTTATTCCCTTCCAGTCAATCTCCATATCATGACAGAGTGATCATTCCAAAATGCAAATTAGATAATATCACCTTCTGGATGACAATTTGTCAACAGTTATTCAAAATCTTAAGCAAAATTATCCCAAGACCTTAAAATTTCATCTAATTTCTATCTCTTCAGCCTCACTCCTTTCAATTATTCTTGCCTTTGTGTCCTGTGCTGCAGCTACATGTAATGCTTTCATAGTACTCAAGGAGCTATTTTCTCTTTCATCGCTCACTGTTCTGATATATTCAGCCTTTTGTCTGGAATAGTGTTACTCAGAGATGGCCTAAAGTAGTTTGCTACCAATCCATCTACGATGCTATAAGGAGCTTGCATTACAACATAAATCAACTATTTCCCTATCCTACAACTCAGCTGAGATGGCACTTACATACATATAGATATGCATATGCAAACCCTCTCATATACATACAAATATAAGCATTTCTATATTTTATATGTGTATACATATTTACATATGTAAATATATTAAATATAAATGTATAAGTATGTATACACACATATTTGTGTGTATATTTATATATGTGTATTCATATCTTCACTGTTTTTTCTTTCATATTTGTGCTTAATATTTTTTATTTTTAAATATTTTGGGGGGCTACATGTCAGCTTATATTTAAAATATTTGTATTTTAAATACATGTGTATATTTATGAAGTACATGAGATATTTTGATACAGGCATAAAATGCACAATAATCACATAAGGGTAAATGGAAGATTCATCACCTCAAGCATTTAGCCTTTTTTGTGTTACAAACATTCTAATTATACTTTTAGTTATTTTTAAATGTATAATAAATTATTATTGACTGTGATCACACTGTTGTGCTATTCAATACAGTATTTTATTATTTCTATTTAAAGATAGTTTTGGACCCATTAACCATCAACATTCTTCCTGACCAACTACATTTCACAGCCTCTGGTAAACATCATTCTACTTTCTGTGTCTTTTAGTTGAGTTTTTTTTTTTTTTTTTTTTTTTTTTTTTACTTTTTCACTCCCACAAATAAGTGAGGTCATGCAAAGTTTGTCTTTCTGTGTATGTCTTATTTCACTTAACATAATGATGTTCAGTTCTAGCCATGTTGTTGTAAATGACTGCATATCATTTTTTTATGGCTGAATAGTACTCCTTTGTGTATATGTACCACATTTTGTTTAGCCATTCATCTGTTAATGAACACTTAGGTTGCTTCCAAGTTTTGGCTATTATGAGTAGCCAGGCAGTAACACTGAGAGACCAGAGGTCTCTTCAATAAGCTGATTTTCTTTCTTTTCAGTATACCTAGGCTTGGAATTGCTGGATAATATGGTCCACTTTTAGTTTTTTAAGGAATCTCCACATTGTTCTCTATCGTGATTGTACTAACTTACATTCTCACCAACAGTGTAAAAAGATCCATTTTTTCTTCACAACTTTACCAGCATTTCTTAGTGCTTGTTTTGTTTTTTGTTTTTGTTTTTGATAAAAGCCATTTAAATGTTTGGAAAAATTCAATATTGAAGCCATTGAATCCCAGTCTTTTATGAAAGATATGTTATTATTGATTCGATCTCATTACTTGTGAATGATTTGCTCAGGTTTTGAATTTCTTCATGGTCAATCTCAGTAGGTTGAAGTGTCTAGGAATCTACCTATTTCTTCTAGGTTTTCCAATTTATTGTCATGTAGATGCTCATAATAGCCTCTAATAATCCTTTGAAGTTCTACCTTATCAGTTGTAATGCCTCCTTTTATTTTCTGGCTAGAGGTTAATTGATTTTGTTTATCTTTTCAAAATAAAGCAGCTTTTTGCTTCATTGATCTTTTGTACTGTATTCATTTAAATTTAACTTTTTTTCTGCTCGGAATTACATTATCTCTTTTCTTCTATTAATTTTGGGTGTGATTTGCTCTTGCTTTTCTAATTCTTTAAGATGAATCATTACATTGTTTATTTGAAGTTTCTCTATTGATATAGGTGCTTATTGCTATAAACCTTTTTAGTACTACTTTTACTGTATCCCATAGATATTGGTATGTTGTATAAATGTTTCAATTTTCTTTCAATTTTTTTATTGAGGCACTGAATACTAAGAAGCATATTGTTTAATCTCCATATGTTGTGTAGTTTTCAAAAATCCTCTTGTTAATTTCTAGTTTTATTCCATTGTAGTAACAGAAGATACTTGATTTAACTTCAATTTCTAAAAATATTTTAAGGATTTTTTGTGGCTTAACATATGATTTATTCTTGAAATTGATCCGTATGCTGAGGAGAAGGTGTATTCTGTAGTTATTGAACAAAATATTCTGTAAATAGCTGTTAGATCCATTTGATCTATACTGCATATTAAGTAAGTCCAGTGGATCTTTCTTTGTTGATTTTTTTGTCTGGATGATCTGTCCAATGCTGAAAGTGTGATATTGAAGTCTTCAGCTATTATTGTATTAGCATATATATCTCTCTTTAGGTCTAATGAAGTTTTATTAATCTGGAAAATCCAATGGTGGTTGCATACATGTTTATAATTGTTATATACTCTTCCTGAATTGGCATCTTTATCATTATATAATGACCTTCTTTGTCTCTTCTTATAATTATTTTTGATACTTATTTAGTCTGATATAAACAACTACTGCTTTTTTCTTTTTTTCAGTTTAAATATTCCATTTGCTTGAAATATCTTTTTTCATCCCTTTCTTTTTTGTCTATGTGTGTCTTTACAGGCAAAGTGTTTTTCTTGTAGGCAATAGATCATTTTTAAAAAATCTATTTAGCCACTCTATGTCTTTTGATTGGAGAGTTTAATCCATTTATATTTAATGTTAATATTGATAAGTAAGGAATTACTCCTGTCATTTTTTTTTTCTTTTCGTGATTGTGATTTTCTCTGGTAGTGTGTTTTGGTTTCTTGCTTTTTGTTTTCTGTGTATCTGCAGTCAGTTTTATGATTTGAGGTTACCATGAGGTTCGCACGTAATATCTTTTAACTCATTATTTTAAACTGATAACTTAATACTGATTGCATAATAAACATACTAGCATACAAGCCAAAAGAAAACTAATAAAAACTCTACATTTTAACCTCATTCCCATGCCTTTTAACTTTCTGTTGTTTCTATTTAATCTTATTATAGTGACTATGTCTCAAAAAGTTCCTATAGTTCCTAATTTAGATTAGTTCATCTTCTAGTCTTTCTACTCAGGATATGAATAATTTATACATGACAATAACAGTGTTATAATATTCTGTGTTTTTTTAAATGTGTACTTATTATTACCAGTGAGTTGTGTACACTCAGATGACTTTTTTTATTATTAGATTTTAAGTTCTGGGGTACATGTGCAGGTTATGCAGGATTGTTACGTAGGTATACAAATGCTATGGTGGTTTGCTGCATCCATCTCCCCACCACCTATATTAGGTATTTCTCCTAATGTTATCCCTCCCCAATCCCTTCACCACCTGCTATCCCTCCCCTAGTCTCCCCACCCCACAACAGGCCGCAGTGTGTGATGTTTCCCTCCTTGTGTCCATGTGTTCTCATTGTTCAACACCCACTTATGAGTGAGAACACATGGTGTTTGGTTTTCTGTTCTTGTGTCAGTTTGCTGAGAATGATGGTTTACAGATTTATCCATGTCCCTGTGAAGGACATTAACTCATCCTTTTTTTAAGGCTGCATAGTATTCTATGGTGTATGTATGCCACATTTTCTTTATCCAGTCTATCTTTAATGGACATTTTGGTTGGTTCCAAGTTTTTGCTACTGTAAGCAGTGCCACAATGAACATATGTGTGCATGTGTCTTTATAATAGGATGATTTATAATCCTTTGAGTGTATACCCAGTAATGGGATTGCTGAGTCAGATGCTATTTCTATTTCTAGATCTTTGAGGAATCTCCACACTGTCTTCCACAGTGGTTGAAAAATTTACACTCCCAGTGGTGAAGGATATGAACAGACACTTTTCAAAAGAAGCCATTTATGCAGCCAACAAACCTATGTAAAAAATGCTAATCATCACTGGTCATTAGAGAAATACAAATAAGATGACATCTTATTGCTCATTAATGTCCTTTTTTTCCATATAGAACTCCATTTAATATGTGTTGTAGGACAGGTCTGGTGCTGATGAAATCTCTTGCTTTTGTTTTTCTTGGAAAGTCTTTATTCCTCCTTCAGGTTTGAAGGAATTTTTGCCAGATATACTATTCTAGGGTAAAAATTTTTCCTTCTGCATTTTAAATATGTTCTGTCATCTTCTCCTGCCCTGTAAGGTTTCCAATAAACAGTCTGCTGCCAGACATATCGGAGCTCTGTTATATGTTTGAGACCAGCCTGGCCAACATGGTGAAACCTGGTCTCTACTAAAAGTACAAAAATTAGCCAGGCATGGTGGTAGGCATCTGTAATCCTAGCTACATAAGAGATTGAAGAAGAATTGTGTGAATCTGGGAGGCGGAGGTTTCAGTGAGCTGAGTTCGTGCCATTGCACTCCGGTCTGGGTGGGTGACAGGGTGAGACTCCATCTCAAAAAAAAAAAAAAAAGAATTAACTTTCTACCTGGATCTCTCTTCCTCCACTTTAAGGTCAATAACTTTCAGATGTGCTGTTTTGAGACGATTTTCTAGATCTTGTAGGCATGCTTCAGTCTTTTTTATTATTCTTCTTTTGTCTCCTATGACTGTGTATTTTCAAACAACCTGTCTTCAAACTCAGTAATTCTTTCTTCTTCTTGATAAATTCTGCCTTTGAAACACTGATGCTTTCTTCAGTGTGTTAACTGTTTTTTTTTCAACTGCAGAATTTCAGCTAGATTCTTTTTAACTGTTTGAGTCTCTTTGTTAAATTTATGTGATAGGATTCTGAATTTCTTCTCTGTTTTATCTTGAGTTTCTTTGGGCTTGCTCAGAACAGTTATTCTGAATACTCTGTCTGAAAGGTCACATATCTCTGCTTCTCCAGAATTAGGTCTGTGGCACTTTCCTTATTTAGTTTATTTGGTGAAGTTATGTTTTCTTGGACTGTCTTGATGCTTGTGCATGTTCATCGGGTCTGGCCATTGAAGAGTTAGGTATTTGTTGTAGTCTTTGCAGTTGGGGCTTGTTTGTACTTGTCCTTCTTGGGAAGGCTTTCCAGGCATTAAAAGTTACCTATGTGTTGTGATCTTAGTCTTTGGTCACTGTAGCCATGTCTGCATTAGGGGGCACCCCAAGTACAATAATGCTGTTGTTCTTGCAGACTCTTAGATGTACTGCCTTGGTAGTCTTGGGTAAGATCCTGGAGAATTCCCTGGAGAATTTTGCCCTGGAAGTCTTGGGTAAAATCCAGGAGAATTTCTGGATAATTTTAGAGAGAAAGTAAGCGAAGAGAACAAGAATCTATGTCTCCAGGCTTTCCCTCAAAAAAATAGAGTTTCTCTCTCTCTCTCTCTCTCTCTCTCTTTCTCTCTCTCTCTCTCTCTCTCTTTCTCTCTCTGTGCTGAGATTCCTGGAGCTCAGGGAGTAATGACATGAACCCCCCTGTGACCACCACCACTGGGACTATGCTGGATCACACCCAAAGGCAGCATCACACTGTTTCTTGCCCAAAGTTCATGGTGAGGACTGCCTGGTTACCACCTCAAGATGCAAGGACTCTACAGTTAGCAGGTGGTAAATGCAGCCAGTCTTGTGGGTACCCATTAGGGTAGTGAGATCCTTCTGATCCCAGGTGGGCCAATATACGCCATCTGATATCCAGAGACTGGAGTCGAGACCCTTAGGAATAGACCTGATGCTTGGTTCTGCTGCTGCTGAGCTGACATCATGCCACAGTACTGGGTTCTTCCCTTCAAGGCAGTGGGTTCCTGCCACAGGACAAAGTTGTTCCCACTCTTTCCTCCCCTTCCTTCAAGGAGACGAGTCTCCTCCCATGTCCGCTACCATCGCAGGCCCACAGCAAGTACTACCTGGCTATCACTTGTGTTCACTCAAGGCCCAATGATCTCTCAGTCAGACTGTGAATAATGCTTCCAGGCCCAAGTCTCCTTTTCAGGGAACTGGGCTCCCCTCTTACTCAGGGCAGGTCTAGAAATGCCATCCAGGAGTCAAGGCCTTAAACTGAGAACCACAAGAGCCTGCTTCTTTCTCTCTTCTTCTATAGCTGAGATGGTGCCCAAGCTGCAAGACAAAGTATCTTTTATTCTTCCTTCCCCTTTAGTCAAATAGAAGAAATCTCTCCCAATCCAGTACCAGGGTAGGTACTGGATTGCATCTGAAGCCAGCATGAATCTGCGTCTCATTCAAGGCCTTTGAAGAGTATTAATTATTCAGAGCCCAAGGCATTATGCTCAACAGATGATGAATCCTGCCAAGACTGAGTTCTTCCCTTCAAGGCAATGGCTTCCTTTCTGGCCCAAAGTGTATCGAGAAATGTCCTTGGGAACCTAGGGCTGGGAATGGGGGTGTCAGGACTCTGTTGCCATCCTATCCTACTGTTGCTGAACTGGCATCTAAGTTGTAAGACAAAGTCCTTTTTACTTTTCCCTCTCCTCTCCTCAAATAGAATGGTGGAATCTCTCCTGCAGGTATGAGCTGCACTGCCTGGGGTGGGGAGAGGGTAATGCAAACACTCTCCTGTCTGCCGTGGCTGATTTCTCATTGTGTTACGTGGCCTCCAAGTCCACTGGCTCCAAGCCCAGTGCAGCACCAGGATTTGCTGAGGAATTACAGTCTGTGTGGCCTAGACTGCATTTCAGGTTTATTTAGGACCCCAAAACACTTTAGCCTGCAGTGGCGGGGCTTGCTCTAACTCAGGTTTCACAGACGAAGATGGGTGATTTGTCTTTAGCTAGGACTGATATAAATGTTTCATCCATGATCACCAGCTCAGTTCTGCCCTCTCTGCTATCTGCTGTGACAGGGCAGCTCTGAGTTCTAATGCGAAGTCGTGCAGTCAATGCACTCTTCCTCCCCCAAGTGCAGATTCTCAGGCCATGTAGTTGCTGCTGAAAATAGGGGAGGAGTTTTACGGACTATGCAATACTGACTTTCCTATCCTCTTCATTGCCTCTTTCTTTGATGTGATGTAACAACCTGGTACTGTGATTGCTTGCCTCATTTTCAGTTCTTATAAAGGTGCATTTTGTGTTTGGCTAGATTTTCAAGTTGGTGTTTTATGAGGGAACCCTCACTGCAGGCTTCTATTCAGCCACTGTGCTCTATCCTTCGCCATTTTTTTTTTACCTGGGGAATTTATACTTAAGTTTAGAGTGTTAGGTAAATTTGACACCTTCCAAATCAGACTTGTATGTCCTCCCCATTGGTGCCATATCTGTGTGGCTATTCTTTCTTTCATTCTTCCTCTTCTTTATTTTTTCTTTATAAATCTCCCTTTTAATGTTAACCTAGTATAAACTGTATTTTCCCTCCAAAAATTGTCTGGGTTTAGAAAAGATTACATGATTTGTAATTATTTATTAACCTGCAAATATAAGTGCCATGATGTGTACACGAATATGTGTACATGATTACATGTATATATTATAGTAAAATGATTATATATGTGTATGTATATTAATTTATGATATCCTCTAAATAACTGTAGTTTAGATAGTAACATATAAGCAGTTTTAGATATAATATCAATGCCATTAGTATAAAATACATTTTATTGAAAATAACTGACATATATTTGAAAATCATGAGAGTACAAATAAAATCTATTAACTGATTTGTAAAAATGTTAGGCAATGATATTAAGCAGTCTCAATTATTCTCATATTAGGTAGAAAACATGAATGCACCATGTAAAGGTTAAGTTTCAATTATCAAATAAAAGAGATTTTTCCTAATGTAAAAATAAAATTATAAGTGGTCCATTAAGTTAAACAGAATTGATGTGAAATGAAATTAAAAAAAAATGGCCAGTATGCAGCAGCCAGACAATAAAAGAGAAAAAGGAGTAATTTAAAAAATCAAATGGAACACCATGCCAGTGATATTTACTAGTTGACTGAACTATTGCTTACCCTTTTAAGCTCCAGTGATCTGAAACTGTCAATGTGGAGTTCAAATGGCTAATTATCTAACCTAGTTAACAAGTAGTTTCTGATGAAGTTCTGTATTTGCCAAGTAACTTGTGTAATTTTTATCTTATTAGCTAAAATCTACACAAGTTATTTTGTTTTGTTTAGGTAGTTAAACTTAATTATAAATGACATTAGAATTATGTTAATATTACAATTGATAAAACCCCAGGCAATTGATCCTAGAGATATTTGTACTTATCTTTTATTCAGTGTACTGTTTGCAAGATGATTTATTAGTGCCTTAGGCCTGAGTTGATAAAATGAAAACTCTGAACTGAAGATATTCATTAATATCTTATGGGGACCTGAAAAGCTGTCTTCCATCTTTGTCCTAAGACCATAATAAAACTCACTAATGAAAGGCATAGAAACAGGAAAAAAAACTTTTTTTCCGTTAATTCAAATATGATTGTTTCTCAAGTAAACAATTAGAGGTGGAGACTGGAGGAACAAAGAAAAGAGGAAAAATGAAGAAAGGAAAAGAAAGAGAAGGAACACAAGAAAATAAACACAGGAGGGAAAGCAGTTGAGAAACAGATGAGAACATAAATAGATGAAGCAGGTGGAGCTGAAACAAAACAACAGAAAAAGAAAGTGGAGAAAAAGGGAGTAGGAAAAAGAAAAAGAAGAGGAGAAGGGGAATGGGGAACAGGAGAAGGAGAGGGCAGTAGAAGGAGAAATTGTAGAATTTCTTACAGCTAGTCAAAAGATTAATTTACTGGAATATGTGATTATTCTAACTAAATTCATGTTAATGGACATTTAAATATAGTATTTAAAACATATATTTTCAAGGAGCATGCTGTTTCCGAATGTAGATAAAGATCTCCCCAAATCCATTTCTGATAAGTAATTTTTATTAACATAGCTAAATTCATCAGTTTTTTTGCATGCTTATTTTTATTCATTGATCCTTTCAGGGTAATTGGAATACATTTTAACCCTCAGAATGCACTAAAATGTGTGTTTTTGTAAACAGATTCAAAAACTTGTAAATTCTTATTTCAGTTCTATAAATTTTTACTGCATGCAAATCACTAGAATACAAGTTTATCCAACAATTTGAGCCTATAAGAACCAGGACTTTGAATACAGATACATGAACAATGCCTTGGACATTAACAGTAGCTCAATTAACATTTGTTAAATATAGTCATACATAAAAAAATGAAAGGAAGGAAGAAAATAAGAAAGGAATGTAATCTTTATATATTTTTACCTAGTGAGTATAATATATATATTGATATACATGCATATAGTAGGTATTATTTTGGTAGATACAACATCAAGGTATATAATGTCACTGTGTTAGGCTGTTTTTGCATTGGTATAAGAAATTCCTGAGACTAAGTAATTTACAAAGAAAAGAGGTTTATTTGGTTCATGGTTCTGTAGACTTTATAGGAAGTATGATGCTGGCATTTGCTTCTGGTGAGGACTCAGGGAGGATACAATCATGGCAGAAGGCAATTGGGAGCCATTATGTTGCATGGTGAGAACAGGAGCGAGATAGAGAGGGAGAATATCTCAGACTGTCTTAAGCAACCAAATCTCACTTGAATTAACCGAGTGAGAAGTCACTCATCAAGGGAATGCTGTTAAGCCGTTCAAGAGAAATCTGCCCCCATGATCCAATATCTCCCACTAGATCCCACCTCCAACATTGGGAATTACATTTCAGCAAGAGATGTGGAGGAGACAAACATCCAAATCATATTATTCCACCCTTGATTCCTCAAATCTTGTGTTCTTATCATATTACAAAATACAACAATCTCTTTCCAACAGTTCTGCAAAGTCTTAACTTGTTCCAACATCAGGTTCAAAGTCCTAAATCTCATCTCATCTGGGACTCATCTCTTTCCACCTATGAATCTGTAAAATCAAAACAAATTATTTACTTCAACAATACAATGGTGGTACAGGCGTTGGGTATTTCCTTTCTACAAGGAAGAAATTGACCAAAAAAGGGGTACAGGCCCCACACAATCTGAAAGCTGGGATCAGATCTGTTTGCTGTTCTCTGACCTTCCCTTACCTGGATATTTGTATGTTTCTCAAGTTCTGGAAAATTGTCTTATTGTATATTTTAATAAGCCTTCTACTCCTTGTTCTTGCTCAATTCTCTCTTGAACACAAACAATTCTTACATTTGGTCTTTTGATATAAATTTCTATACCTCGTAGCTAATCTTTGTTCCTTATTTTTCTTTTTCCTACTTTCTCCTCTGTATATTTTCAAATAGCTTGTTTTGGGGCTCAACGATTATTTCCTCTGCTTCATCCATTCTGTTATTAAGAGCCTCTAATGAATTTTTCAGTTCAGCAAATATATTTTTCAGTTCTAAAATTTCTGTTTAATGTTTAATTATTATTTAAATCTCTTTGTTACATTTACATAAAAAATCTGATTTGCTTTTCTTTGTTGTTTTGGAGATGTCTGAGTTTTCTTAAAACTACTATTCTGGATTCTTGTTCAGAGAGCTCACATGTAACTGTCTCATTAGAGTCAGTCACTTGCTCCTTGCTTTGTCCACCTAGGTAGTTGTGATTCCCTGTTTGTTGTTGTTTCTTGTGGGTGCAAATTTATGTATTTGCCTTGAAAAACAAATTATTCATTCCAGTTTTCTCTGTCCAGCTTGATTTTGCTTTCCTTGGATATTTTTATTTAAAAATTCTTTGTGATTTCCCTGGTTATTGTAGTGTTTTGTCCAAGTTGCTGCTTCTTTTCTGATGCTAGACCATTCCCTAAGCCCAGATTTGCCTTGGCTCTATTAAATAAGCAAAGTACTGCCCATCTTGAATAGGAGAAGTTCCAATGGCTATATCATCGCAATGTGGGAAGGCTGGCTAGGGATTTGTGTCCAGGAGACCTGTGGAAGGTACTTCCTACAGTGAGGTGCTGCTAAAGAGCCACTCTGACTTGGCATCTCCTTTGGCTGAGTTATAGAGCAGTTTCCAGGGCTGGCAATGGTAATCCCCGTTACTCTCTTTGTCTATAGCTGTCTTGAGGAATATTTCTCCCATCAGACAGTCATAATATTTCCCATGAGTTAAAGAAGGCACAAGTCTTCTGCCAGAAAATCCAAGAAGGTGGGTAAGCTGACTGACCACCTATAGCTCACTTTTCCTGGTATAGAAGCTACAACTCAGATGAATATTTTTTATGAGCTTAGTGCTGGGCAGATTGGAGGTAGGGATTTCAGAAATACAGAAGTCCAATTCTTTTACCATATGCTTGGTCTTTTTACAATGTTCTGTGACCCTGGGAACAGTCTCCTTCTCATATTTGAGTTTGAAGATATTGCTGGTGATAGTCTCAGTGTGCTTTTTGGTTTTGATTTTCTGTGATGGTGACCTTAGCCAATTCTCCTCTAAGCCATCATTTTGGCTTCTTTCTTTCTTTCTCTTTCTTTCTTTCTTTTCTTTTTTTCTTTTCTTTTTTCTTTCTTCTTTCTTTCTTCCTTTCATTCTTTCTTGGCTTCTTTACCTATTCATCTTCAAGTGAGGGATCAATTAGCTTTTGCTAAAACATATGTTAAAAGCATAGACATTATTTGTTTGAAAACCATATTTGTTTTTAGCACACTATTACAATGGTCTGAGTCTTTTAGCCTGAAATGATATTTCATGGCAATATAAGTTAAAGATAATCAGTCCCGCAGAATAATTCAAATGAGTGCCTCTCAGTGTAATACATAATCATTTGTGCTTCAACTTGGGAGTCCTTGGCTGCCTTTATTGAAATAGGCCTACTAGAGTTGTGTCTTGGACATGAGTCTTTTATATTTTTTTACTGTACTTCAGGTTCTGGGGTACATGTGCAGATCTTGCAGGATTGTTGCATAGGTACACACATGCCATGATGGTTTGCTGTCTCCATCCACCCGTCACCTACATCAGGCATTTCTCCCAGTTTTATCCCTCCCCAACCTCCCCACCCCCAACTGTCCCTCCCTCAGCCTCCCCTCCTGCAACAGACCGCTCTCTGTGCCCATGTGTTTTCATTGTTCGGCACCTGCCTATGAGTGAGAACATGTGGTGTTTGGTTGGACATGAGACTTAAGAATATTTTTTATCTACTCTATCTGTGGCTAGTTAGGCAAATTCTTTTATTAGAGGAAATATTGTTATGTAAGTATGATTGCAAATAAAAGCTACAGTCTAGGCTCTAATTTCTATAAGTAATCACATTGATATGCCGATTAAAAAATGATACCCATTATAATTATTTTATTGTTTTAAATTTAAAGAAAGTAGACTCCCCTGCCCCCAAGTTAGAACATGTACACTCATGACAACAAAGAGGAATCGCAAAGAAAATCTGTATCATAGGACTAACAAAAGTGAACACAATTTATATGAGAAAAGGCAAATTTATATAGAGAAAACAGTACCACATTACCCATGCAATAAAGCATTAAAGGAACATGGAATTATCACAATAAGCTAAGAACAATGAGATCAGTTAATAAAGTTTTTAAATCTCCTTTAAAGGAACACAAATACAATTTTTGAATAGAAATATGACATAAATACATTGAAGAAGAAAAATGATTATAGGAGAGGGGCTTGATACAGAAAGAGGGGAAAGTTAACTTTCAAAATAAACATTTTTAATACAATTTTCTTTTGAATCACACAGATGTACTTATAAAAATAACATTACATTTAAATGAAAAAGAACTAAAGTATACAGATCATAACAAAGTGGTTCTATACTGATGTGATGTATATAACAATGGATGCTCCCTATTTGTATTCAAGCTTATTTAATTTTAAATTTTATTGTGCTTATATATTTTTGTCTGCATGTCTTTATTTATGCTTTTAACTTTTTTTTTCTCTACCCTTTAAAGTTTATTTTTTGAATACTTCATTGCTTGTTCAGGAAGCAACTTATATTTAATTATTTCCATAATGGTAATGCTTTTTAATTACATTTTACAATACTTAAGGTCAATTTGTATTTTACTGGTTATAATAAAGATTTGCCATGTATAACTTCTTTAACCTAAAATAAATTGTAATTAATGGTATTTTGTTCTGCATTTGGATTTATCAGAATTTTAAATGTGGGAAGTGTTTAATATATGCAATGGGGTAGGCAAAATAAATAGAAGATACAATCAATTTGCATTGATTTTGGAACTGCAGAAAACCCACTTCCAAGAAATGTCAGATAGAACGTCTTTTGGCTTTGTTTCATGCTCTTTGTATTTTCCTCAAGTTTCTCAGAGCAATGTTTGCTTTTGTATAATTACTTTTAAAATTTGTATGGTTGCCTCAATCTCATGCTTTTTATAGAATATTTTTCCATCAGAAAGAACACTACAAAATACCTTTTGAAAGTGCTATAGGAATGGTAATCATAATTTGGGCACTATTTAGAAAGCTCATTCAAGCATTAAAGTGTTGTGTTTCTTTACCCTAGGTTTTAAATAATTTGGCAAGATTTCTTGTTTTTCACTTTAAAAGTTTATTCACCCTCCTCTTTTACAAAAACCAAGATCAATTTCAAGCTAACAGCTACTACTAGTACTCTTAGATCTGTTGGTCAACAGGTACACACAGTAAATAAAGACAGCATTGTAGCAATACCGTGGATATTGTTTCATTAGTATTTGGGAGCAGTTGTTGTTTAACTCTATAGAAACATGTTTATTAATCTCACTGACAGCCTGGCACACCTCCTTTAAAAATAGACATTATTATTTTTCACTTCATAATGTATTTTTCTTAAATTTCATATGTGGATTAAAAAAATAAATGAAAGCTTTATTATAGAAGCAACAATGCTTTTAACAAATATTACCAACTATATTGCATAATTTGGGGAATTTTGTGGCATTAAGTAATATGAAGCTATTCCTTTAAAGCAACGAGCATATTGATGAGCTTTATTCTCCCTAATACTAAGAAAGAGACACAACATAGTGGACTTCTTTGAATTATGAAAACAAAAATTGTAACATTTTGCTGTCCTGTTTTTATTTCCTATATGCCCTCAAACCTGTCAGCTTTCCATAGGGCTCTGATTAGAAGAAGATGCTTTCTAGGTGGACTGAGGAGACAATAGTTTTACAGTTAAGTCTTCATCATTATCCAGTGCATTAAACTGTCTGTGAAATTTTTTATAGACCATAACAAGTCACAATAAGAAAATAAAAGTCATGGCGTCTGAATTTTTGGAGCAAAGATAAAAGAAATCAAAAATGCTCCTTCTTAAAAAGAGCTCTAGCTATTACTCTCTGAACTGATTTTCAGGAAATGGGAGACTTGAGCAGCCTATCATAAATTTAACATTAGCTGATGTGACTAGCCATGTAAATCATGTGATCCCAGTAGCATTCTGTTATCTAGGAGAATAGTTATACAAAAGTCCTAAACAATTTTGGAAAAGTATAATTAAATTTTAAGAACAGTCTTCTCATCTTCCCATCTATCTCCCAATCTTGTCATTCTGTTGTCTCTTCTTCAACCCACATCTAAGTTTTTATGTGTGTGTGTGTGTTTGTGTGTGTGTGTGTGACAATTAACAGATCCCAAGAAATCCAATACATGATTTCTGTGTAGCATGGCATTAGCCCTGGCTTAATGGGTTCCAGATAACTGTGGAGAAGGAAAACTCCACAAGTTGGGCAGAACTTCAACTATTGTATTACATTTCCTACTGTGCCTGAAAGGAGAAATATTAAAATATAGATCGATTCCAATTTGCCATAGGGAGCAAAGGTTGTTCTGAAAGATTGAAAGCGAATTTGTGCATTTTAAGGCTCATTGGTGATGTCAAGTCTGGAGGAGGCACTTTATTACTGGGGAAAATAAACACAGCAAAACACTTGTGGATACTAGTCAGCTATCAAGGGCTTCCCTAACAGTCTCATGAAGTGGATATGCTGGAACTGTTGCAGGTTATGTATTTAATCAGGAGTTTAAGAACATGGTCTTCACACCAAAAGCACTTGCAACAGGAGCAAAATTTGACAAATAGGATTTCCTTAAACTAAAGAACTTTTGCAAAGCAAAGGAAATGATCAGTAAAGTAATCCAAGAACCTACAGAATGGGAGAAAATTTTTGCAAACTATGCATCTGTCAAAAGTCATTAGCATCTGTAAGGAACTTAAACAAATTTATAAGAAAAAAAAAGACAAATAGGGGCGGGGCGTGGTGGCTCACGCCTGTAATCCCAGCACTTTGGGAGGCTAAGGTGGGTGGATCACGAGGTCAGGAGTTCAAGACCAGCCTGACCAAGACGGTGAAACACCATCGCTACTAAAAATGAAAACATTAGCTAGCTGGGCGTGGTGGTGGGTTCCTGTAATCCCAGCTACTCGGGAGGCTGAGGCAGAGAATTCCTTGAACCCAGGAGGTGGAGGTTGCAGTGAGCCGAGATAGCACCACTGTACTCCAGCCTGGGAAAACTTTTCTTAATTTTTAAAAAAAAAAAAAAAAAAAAAAAAAAAAAAAAGAAAAAGAAAAAGAAAAAAAGAAACAAATAATACCATTAATAATTAGGCAAAGGACTTTAACACTTTCTAAAGAAGACATAAATGTGGCCAACAAACATGCAAAACAGCCCAATATTCCTGATCATATGAGAAATGCAATCAAAACCACAACAAGGTACTGTCTCACATCAGTCAGAATAGCTATTATTAAAAAGGCAAAAAATTGCAGATGGTGGTGAAGTTGCAGAATAGAAGGAATGCTGGACACTGCTGGTGGAAGTGAAAATTAGTTCAACCATTGTGGAAAACAGTGTGGCGATGCCTCTAAGAGCTAAAAGCAGAACTACCATTTGACCCAGCAATCTCATTGCTGGGTTTATACAGATAGGAATATAAATCATTGTACCATAAAGACACATGCATATATATGTTTATTACAGTACTATTCACAATAGCTAATATGTGGAATTAACCTAAATGCCCATCAGTGCTGGACTGGATAAAGAAAATGTGGTACATATACACCATGGAATAGTATGCAGCCATAACAAAGAATGAGAGCATGTCCTTTGCTGACATGGGTGGAGGTGGATGTGGAGGCCTTTATCCTAGAAAACTACAGAGGAATAGAAAAGCAAATATCACATCTTCTTACTTATAAGTGGAAGCTAAATGATGAGAACACGTTTACACGTAGAAGGAAACCACACACTCCCAGACCTTTCAGAGGGTAGAGGTGAAAGGAGAAAGAGGATCAGGAAAAATAACAAATGGATACTAAGCTTAATACCTGAGTGACAAAATAATCTTTATAGTAAACCTCTGTGACACAAGTTTGCCTGTATAGCAAACCTGCACAGGTACTCCTGAACTTAAAACTTTTTTCAAACAAAAACAAAAACATGGTCTTCTATTCACTAAGCTAACTTGGTGAAAAATATTGCTAAGTACTCTTTTCCAGCAGCAACCGTGTATCCTTGGCCACCTGCTGTTTAAAACTGTGAGTAAATAGACTTAGGAAAACAACCTGTTTTTTTGGTAGCAAAAAGGCAATAATTAATATGAATCTGAAATTTGTATTTTTTCTACTCATGCATGACATTCTTTTCTATAAAGATTCCTAGTCCTTGAAGGTCTAAAGTGATGTGTGGCAGAGGCTATTACTCCATATTTTATGTAACATTATGTTATTTGCAACCAAATAACTTCTGCTTGGACTACAAAATTTTATAGGTGTTCGTTTGCTTGTTTGTTGGTGTTATATGGAAACAGCTGCTGCAACTGTTAATTTCAGCTTACTTTTCCTCTGGGACCTAGTTTTTATACCCATGAGAGTTGGATGAAGGAATATTAGATAGAATTATAGCAATCAGACTACAGTTACAATTACTACATCATTTTGATTTAACTGTAGACCATTTTTTGATTAATTGCATTCTTCTGGCTCTTTTATATTTCAGAAATATTTCTGTCTTGTATTTTCTATTTTTTAATACAAATAGAGTTGTTTATATCATCTGTTTAATCTACCTCAATCTTTAACAAATTTTCCCAGATGTGTAGAAATTTCAGATAAGGATTAGATGTGCTTATAGCATAGAAAAAATTAACAGTAAATCCAATGTGTTCCTATTGTACTCTTATAAAAATGAATTTTTAATTCTCAAAAAGTACTTCATATTAATGTATTAAACAGCCATTTAAGTACTTACTTCATAGTTGGAATGTTTCAGACTCTGAGATTATGTTTAAAGACGTATCAAATATAAAATTCCATGTGTAAGAAAAAGATAAGAAATTTTCAAAAATTAAAGCAGAGATGTAAATAAGAGTGAAGTCTAGTGCAGTTATTGTGGTTTGGCTCAAACATTTATTCAAATATTCTCATGTGGCTTTCCTTTTCTACAGAGGGCAGAAAACTATAAAGGAAATTTCTCTAATTGATTTTCATTTGATAATGCAAATGTGATTTGGGTCCCACATCAGAGACAAACACATTGAGATTTGAAATTTGAATGCAGACATATAGTGCAGATATTTTATCAATGTGGAATGCAGCAACTGTGGCATAGTTCTAGAGCCAGAATTTGTCTCTGAAGCTGGCTGATTTGGCAGAGATGGCTTCTTGATAGTGGAAAATGTGGCATGGTATAGAACACTGCAGCTATAATAGCAGCTTCTTAATTTCGCATGTGATATTTCCTGATGGGAGGACAAAGTGCCTTTTGGAAGTAGTAACTGCAGCCAATTTATGCAGCTCAGAATGGAGGTAGTTCTAATAGTTGTACACTCAGTAAACAGTGCCTCCTGATTTGTCCAGCAGCTTCTTGATCATGGCAGAAGCAGCTCCTTTGGCTGTCTGGTTCTGCCATGTAGACCTAAGAGTAGATTCTGGAATTTCACTCTAGACCCTCCTGCTATCTCAACAATTCTGTAAGCCATTTGACATACTTTGTAATAAATTCCTTTCTCTTCTAATTGTGTATAGTAGAGTCTGTTGTTTGCATCAGACCCTTGATCAATGCAAAGTCCCAAAAAGAATATAATATAAAGAACCCAGAAAAGGACACATTTTAAAAGCCATTTTGTTTTATAGTAAATCAAGTTATTATGTTAAATAATAATTGGTCCAGATAATAGTAATTTATCTCTTTTCACTCTAAGTTAAATGCTGCTTCTTTTTCTCTGTACTGATGTGTCGCCTTGCCATCTAAAGAAACGGTAAGAATAGAAATACATTCAGCTACAACATCTGTGAGAAAAAATTCTTCTGAAATGCAATATCATGTTTCTAATTTGCATTATTTGATTCCTCCTCAATCTGGTGAATGATCTTAATTCAAACTAAATGCATTTCCCACCTGATACTTATATGTACATGCTCTTACTTTATTCTTCTACTTAAAAAAAAAAGTTCTTTACTGTTAAACTTTTTTAATCTTCACTTTTTTTATTTTGAAAACATGCATTTTTAATATCTTAACATTCTTTGTTCTTGCAAATGTCAATATCAATCTCTAATTTATTACATACATTTTCTTTACTTTATCATATTAAATATGTAGAGTTAAAGATATTTTCCAAATTCCTTTGTTTATAAAATATTTTATCTGTTTATTACTTTTCAGTGAACTATGCAAATTAAATTCCCAGATTATTGAAATCATAGTTGTAAAAATAAACTGATTAACTTTAATATATTCATAAGGCCTTTTTATGGAAAAAAATTTTAAAAGCTTGCATAGTGTAACTATAATACTCATCAATATTTAAACTATCATTTTAATTTGAAAACTAGGTAAAATCTCAAGTGCCAAAATTCTGGGCCAGACTCAGGAGACATCACTTCTCTTTACATCAGTTTTCCTGTCTGTAAAGTGAACTTGTGATAGTACACCTTTTGTAGGATTGCTGTTCCCATTAAATGAACATACACGCACCTAAGTGCTTGTCACATAGCATATGCTGTACAAATATCAATTGTTGTGATAGTGCTGCTGCTTTGAGGAAGCTGCCTTTGAATGAATTTAAGGAAAGTAAACATTCTAATATTACTAATGAGAATAAATACATGGTTGATTGGCAGTAAATAACCAGCATAAGTAGTTGCATAAGTAATGACTTTCCACATTTCACTATACCTGGAGCTCTGTTATCACCACTTTCTTTAAACTCACCAAGTGCATTATAAACTAATGCATGTGGTTTGGATCCATCACCAATACTTATTACCTAAGAAGGAGGCTAATATCTCTAGAGGAAGATGAGTCCAAGCTGGAAGAACATTGCCATACAATAAAGATAAAATTCAAAGAGATCACCAAGGTAGTATTGGTGGAACAGATATTGAGATTACCTTGAGAAACATAATAATTAAATGCAAAGGGAGAGTTAAGAGTCTTGGAACAGAGGCATTGGAAAAGCATACTCCTGAGCTAAAGAATTAGAATGAAGAACTCTCATAAAACTCATTAGAAAGCTTTCAGAAATAAACAATTTTAAGAAAATGTTACTAAGAGGCCTGGAGATTACAAGTATTGAAATCTCAATAATAGGAATACCAGAAGAAAAGACAGGCAAATTGAAAGGAGAAAATAGTAATGATGGCATATTTTGCATAATCAAAGAATGATTTTTAAATCACATAAAGAATTCATAATGTGCCAACAGGACACCAAAAAATACCATACCTACACTTTGAGAAATTTGTAATAACTGTAGATCGAAAATCACGATGAGAAGGAGAAACTTCTCAACAGAAACACTGGCTGCAAAAGAAACAAAATGAAAAATACCAAAAAGAAAAGAAATAGGAAGCAAATTTTTCAGTGTTAAAACTACTTTCCATTTAAACTGTCATTTGGTGAAAAGCACAATAAAGGTATCAGTTAAGCTCTCATGTTTTTTCACCAATAAGCTGACTTGAAAGAAATTTTGGAGAAAAGTTGCAAGTTGAAATTTGAACACAGGCACACTAAACATAATCAGAGAGCCAAACCAATGTAAATAAGAGTATATGTATTGGAAAAATCCAACATAAAATTGTAGAAAATGCCAATATGGTGTTGGAGAGAGATAAGATAGTGTATTGAAAAACCATACTAATGCACGTGTCTTCCTTTGAAAATGCATATATTCTGATAAATATTACAAATCAATCGTGGTAAAAAGGGCTCAAATATAGGTCTTATCTAGCTATAAACACACACACACTATATATATATACATATACACACACATAAGTGAAAATCGGACAAGAAAAATAAAGTACATAAATGGAAAAGGTGAAACAGTATCATAGAAAAAAGTCTTAAAGTAATGAAAATACAGCTTCTATACATCAATGAGAGGATGGAAACAAATTCACAAAATAATTAGTTACTAATTTGTGGCTTATGAGACACATTTAAAAAATATATAGAAATTATGAAAATAAAAGTTGATGAATAAGTATGTGAAAAATAGAAATAATATTTTAAAGCTGGGTGTGGAGAACAAAGTAGAAATATAGTGGCTTAATTTTTGCTCTGTCTTTGGTGCACTGCACCTGACTTGTCCCCTGGATTTCCACCAGTTGCTCAAAAGAGAGCACTTACTTCTACCAACTTGCCTTATCATCTAATATCACCAGCTGTCCCTTGCTACCCAAGACTGGAACGTGCCTTTTGGTGCAGCTTCCATAAGATCTGCTGTATCAGACATTTCAGTAGCTCGGTTACCCTGGTCTTGTCATTCGGACTCACACAGTACCTGAATCCCTTTGCCAAGTCCTGGTTCTGATGCAGCCACACCATGAGTCATGAGATCAAGCACCCCAGAGGCAGCTTGTTTGGACCAGGTTACACATGATCAACACACAAGAGAGTGAACACAACATGAGTGATATTAAAATATAAGAGGCAGAAGAAATGAAGAAGAAAGTGAATAGGATATTCTCATTTCTCCTTTGATGGACAGCTATTAGACATATTGGTTCACTTACTATGTTGTTTCGGTTAAGCTCTGGTCAACTCAATAATATGCCATTTTGTATGTTCTTCCACTGCTTTCCTGTTTCACCTCAGTTTTCCCTGTCTGAAGATTGTACATCCAAATAAACTTATGTATACATATGCGTATGTGTGTGTATGTATGTCTATGTAATAACTATATATATATATCACATATGTGCATGTAAATGGCCATAGCCTTCTTTTTCAAGAAATAGGGACCAAAACACTTGATAGAAGAAAGGGCCAGAGTCATATTTTGGATCTAGCTTTCCCACTTGTTAAAACAAGGCAAAACAAAACAAACAACCATAAAAATGGGAATTTATGCTTCTGTTTGCAATTTAGGTGACCATTAAACTTGTTTGGCAGATAAGGTTCAGATGAAAGTTGATACTTTGGCAGGAGGAAAGTGTCTATTGTACTTGATAGTAGAATGTTAATGATGAATTTTTTTTTCTATAAAGAAGCTGTTTTGAAAGCAACTGAAGCTTTTCAAAAAATTTGTTAGGTTAAGAAGTGTTAATTAGTTAGGTTAAGAAGTGTTAATTAGCAACATAAATCATGCTGTGAAAGTGAGAGTGAAAAGATGTTTAACTAGAAATTCTTATCCTCTACAGATAATGGACAGACCTTGGTGAACAATAGCTTCAGGATCTAATAATAAAGTATGAAGAGTAATATAAAGCCAGAAGAATTGTGTGATAACAAAGTCAGATACCTGCTCAAGTAGGAGAGAGAACTTCAGTCCTAGTATGATAGCCTCAGAGTGCTAGGAAATACGAAAACCCAAATCCCTGTAAAACTCCTTGGCAAGCCCGGCGCGGTGGCTCACGCCTGTAATCCTAGCACTTTGGGAGGCCGAGGCGGGTGGATCACGAGGTCAAGAGATCGAGACCATCCTGGTCAACATGGTGAAACCCTGTCTGTACTGAAAATACAAAAATTGGCTGGGCATGGTGGTGCGCACCTGTAGTCCCTGCTACTCGGGAGGCTGAGGCAGGAGAATTGCTTGAACCTGGGAGGCAGAGGTTGCAGTGAGCCAAGATCGTGCCATTGCACTCCAGCCTGGGTAACAAGAGCGAAACTCTGTCACCAAAAAAGAAACAAACAAACAAACAAAAAAAAACAACTCCTTGGCAAACAGTAGCATTGTCTTCACCTTTCAGAAAAGAAACAAAAATAAAATAAATTGGATTTCCTTGCATAGTGACCTCACCTTGAGAGGTTTGGGTAAAACATAAAGTTTGTTTCTCTCAAGAATAGCCAAACCAACTGTAATGTTTTTGTGTTAATAGCCAAGGTTCGAATTTAGCACTACTCAAATTGGAAAATATTGGTCCTCCTCCAGAAAAAAAGGGGATCTAAATCTTCCCACCATAAATTGAAAAAAAAAAACTTATTAAATATATATTCCAAGGAACCTGGATAACATGTATGGAAATGTATCTTTAGGGAGTTAGACCAGAGAAGGAATAATATGAGTAGATAAGGGAAAACACATTGAAAAAGAGACTTATCTCTTACTACACATTAAGTATTCTGGCAAGGACAGAGCTATCCTAATACACTGCTGAGCTATCACCTTGAATTCTAAGCATAATGATGCCCTGTAGGAAATAAGGCTGAAATGTTGCTGTGTTGTTAATATAAGGCCTTGGAATTATCAGGGAGTAAGTAGGGAATAATAGAGTGGGTTTACGGTGTTAGAAACTGAGAAATTTTCTTTTTTAAAGCTGACTACTGTTTCATTTTATTTACCTATATCTATACATACATCTATTTCTATCTGTAGCACCATCTGTATCCATTTATCCATTGATAGGCACTTAAGTTGTTTCCAGTCCTTGTCTAATGTGAATAATGTTCCAATGAACATGAGCGTGCAGTTATCTTTTGAAACAGTGATTTTAATTTCTTTGAATACATAACCGGAAGTGGGAGGGCTGAATTATATGCTACTTCTATTTTTAATTCTCTCAGAAACCTTTATACTTGCTTCTGTAATGGTTATACCAGTTTATATTCCAATCAACAATGTATAAGCATTGCCTTTTCGCCACATCTTCAGTAATACTTACCTTCAGACTTTTTGATAGTCACTATCCTAACAGATGTGAAGTGATACAGTGTTTTTAAATTGCATTTTCCTGATGATTAGTGATGTTGAGCATTTCTTTTCGTATACCTATCCGGTATTTGTATATCTTCTTTGAAGTCCTGCTTGCTTCTGCTTGCTTTTCTTAACTGTGCTTTTCGTGTCCCATCAAAAAAAGTCATTGCCAAGTCCAATGTCATAGAGCTTTCTCCTGTTTTCTTTGAGGAGTTTTATAAAAACAGGTGTGAACATGAAGGACATTATACAAAGCGAAATAAGCCAGATGCAGAAATACAGATACCGCATAATCTAACTTATATGTGGAATCTGAAAAAGTTGAACTCATAGAGAACAGAAGGGTGCTTACAAGGAAAGGAGTCTAGGGTGGGAGAAGAGGGAGATGTTGGTCAGAGAGTAGAAACTTGCACTTGTAAGATGAATTAGCTCTAGAGACTTAATGTACAGCATGGTGATTACAGCTAAGAATAACATAATATATCCCAAAAAAGTGTGAAGAGAGAGGATTTTAAGCATTCTCACCATCAAGAAAAAAAGACAACTATGTGAGGTGTAGGATATGTGAATTAGCTTGATTGTGGCAATTTTTAAATAATTTGTACATTTATCAAAACATCACACTGTCTACCTTGAATATATACAATCCACATTTGCCTGTTATATATCAATATGAAAAATAAAGAAATAGAAAATTTTGCCTTACTTTGTTCTTTGGCAGGGCACAGAGATCACTGTCTTTCATAAAGCAATGAAGAATGGCCTGGTGAGCGGGCACCAGCATCTTTTGAGACATTTAGTGTTGGTCATCCTCTCCTGGTAAGAGTTAACAGTGGAAGATGTTGGCATGGAACGGAGTTCTCTGATCCTAACATGCTTTATGGAATTTCATAATAGATCAGGTTGTGCACTTTTTATTTTCATAGGCAAGATCTCTTTAATCCTTATATCATAGTAAGGAAGGCTGGAGGACTAACAATGTGCTCTCTCAGGTCACTATGTTAACCCTTAGTAGTTCATAATGTCCCTAGATGTACGACAGGTAGGGGGTTTAATCAATATAATCAAAACAAAATGGAGAGTCAGTGAGATCAGTATCTCAGTCATTGCAATGGGAAACAATGATTATTCACCCAGGTTCTATAAATGACCCAATGATTAAAAAGCAGACAAAATTATTTTAAGAAAGGACATTTTATTGCCACCCAGCATATTTATAGAAAATATTATTCTGATACTTCCATAAAGAAATCTGTGGCAATTTCCCCAGATAACTGTCCACTTGAGAAAAGAAAATGCCCACGAATTCAAGAGGGGAGATAAAGCACCTGAGCTTAGTCTGATTCTAAGTAAACCAAAAAGTCTGTAAGAAATAATGAACATTTTCAATTGTGCAAATTGAAAACATAGCAGGGAATATATGAATATTCAAGCCATAAATCCATATTTACACTCAAATTATTTGCCTCTTTGGGACCTTGGGATTTAGAAATCACACGGTTGGCAAAGGTGAGGCTTTGGAATCATGCAAGGCAAGTTGTTGGAAGTGAGTAGGTAATAACGAATTCCTCTCCCACCCACATATCCCCACAAAATGCCAGCATTCTTGAACTATAAGTTTCATGAAAGGATAGTCAGCAGGTAGCTAGATTCCACTAAGATTCACTCAGTGAAAGGATAGTCAGCATTTCTAGCAGAGACACAGAGACACATACACATACAAATGTGTGTGTATATGTCTTGTTTTGTCTGGAATTTGAATGGAGATTTTTTTTTTCATAAAGAATTTGAAATAAAAGCCTGTACTCGTAATAATGTTTTGTTTTGTTTTCTTTTTGAAATCAAGTCTCTCTCTGTTGCCCATGCTGGAGTGCAATGATGTGATCTTGGCTCACTGCAACCTCTGCTTCCCTGGTTCAAGTGATTCTCTTGACTCAGGCTCTGGAGTAATTGGGATTACAGATGTGTGCCACCATACCTGGCTAATTTTTTTGTATTTTTAGTAGAGACGAAGTTTTGCCATGTTGGCCAGGCTGATCTCAAACTCTTACCTTAGGTGATCTGCCTGCTTTGGCCTCTCAAAGTGCTGGGATTACAGGCGTGAGCCACCACACCTGGCCTTTATCAGCTTTTAATATGTAACTTAACCACTCAGTCAGCGCTGAAATAGTTGTCATGGAGGCCTTTCTGTTCATGTGTTAGTAAAATTAGGCCTGCCATATCTTGACACAAGTTTGCCTATATAATAACTTGCACATTTACCCCTAACTTAAAAGTTAAAAAATTCATATGCAAATTTTAAAAACTCAGCTAACAAGTCAAGAGGCAAGAGAAACAGCAAAGGGTTTTGAAGACAACTTTACTTATGAATATAGATGCAAAAAATCCTGAAGACTGATATAAACTAGAAAATTATACAATGTATACACTCTTTAACACATTAAATGATAAAAAATTGTACCAATAAATTTAAAAAATCTATTTTTTTCTACCACTATAATAATTTCTCTGTATGTGCTTCACCTATTAAAGGACAATTATCACTATCCTGAGAAGCAATCACTATTCTTAAATCTGAATCACATATTAGACAAGTCCTTGATACTTACTGCTAACAGTTATTTTAAAAAATAATTGAGTTAGTCAATAATAAAGAAAAATAATTCATACTAACAATAAAATGTAGGAACCATATTGTTTATTCACACGTGAATATATTTGCTACTGAGTACATCTTTCAACAATTTTCATGAAAATTTAGCTTTCATGATTTTCCCTACAACAAATGTTTCAAAAACACCTTAAAATTTTATGTAGTTGCTAAAAAACTCTTTCATTGTTGTTTCACCTTCAACCAAAATAACTTTCAGTAATTGAGATTTTGTTGTATGTATGTGATTTACATAATCAATTACAGTACCATTCTTCTGATTTGGTTGTGTTTTTTACATTAGTGTATAACTGCCTATTTTTCCAATGGGAGTTCAAAAAATGTCCCACCAACAAAAAATATTTTTGTCTAAAGACAGAAATAATAGGCTATTATCACAATCCCTTGTACTGTGGTTTTTGTTTTAGGCAATGCATATTACAATATTTTAATCAGTTTTGCTACTGGGAATTCTATGAATTAGTTGTTTGAAACTTAACTAAGTATTTCCATTTTATTTTAATCACTGAAATATAATGTACTTAATTTAACAACAAATGTACATGTGAGAAACCATTCTCTTCTATCTGGTATAATAGTCATATCTTTTTTCTTTGCCATTATAAATAAAATTTAAAACTATAAAATATGCAATTGTATGTTCAGTGAAATTAAAGAAACAAGAACAGAAACATATGTAAAATTCTGACTTTCACATGGATTTGATCAAAACACTTATTTTTAAGATGGTCAATTCATGCTCAGAAAATTTTTCTTCTAAGCTAGTACTTGAAATGAAGCTAGCACACAGGCCAACAAATATTATTTTAAGGCCTACATATGCATATCTTTAGTAAACTCAAAGAAAAAAAAACTCTTTAATTAATTAAATTAAAATATTTCATCTTAAATGAAGATATTTTAAATTGTTATTAATTACATTAAAATGATTTTAAAGCGGTTCTGAATGAAACAGAAGTGTTTGTATGAATTAGTGAAACATTTTAAATTTTATCCTGAATATTGTGTTTTTTGAGAGGAAATAGTTTGAGGATAAATATTCAGAAGAAAGTTAATTTTAAATGATCATGAAAATGCTTAGATCAGGATGGGCACACTGACTCATGCCTGTAATCATGTCATTTTGAGAGGCCTAGATGGGAGAATTGGGAGTACTGCTTTTGCCCAGGTGTTCAAGACCAGCCTAGGCTTATAGTGAGATCCTGTCACTACAAAAAAATATTTTAAAAAGTAGCCAGGCCTGGTGGTGTGCTACTATAGTATCAGCTACTGGGAATAGTGAGGATGAGGAAGTTAGCTTGAGCCCAAGAGGTCAAAGCTACAGTGAATCACCATTTCACTACTGCACTCCAGAGTGCACAACAGAATAACACCCTGTCTCAGAAAAAAAAATGCTTCTATTATTCAAGAATTTTAGAGATGTATGGTACTTATTTGATAGCATGCCTAATTTTACTTAATATTTTTATGTAATTGAAAAATATTTTATAGTATAGGTTGTAAGTTATGACTTAGGTATTTGTTGGGTTATTAGTGAAATGAAGTTAGAATTAATAACCAAGAATTTTCCTTATGTGGAAAAAAATAGGAAACACTAGATATAAAACTGAAAGGAATGAATAAAATATTTGTATACATGTGGAAGAGAAATAATCTAAAATAAAATTAGCTTATTCAGAGATAAAAAAGGAAAGGGGCAACTTGTTTCTCTATTATTTTTAACTTTATTCTGAATTATTTATAAATATTAATAATAATAATTTTAATGATAGGATTTTAAAATGAAAATAATTACCAGTCTCTCTTCCCTGCTTCAGAACCATTTTCAGAGATAACCATTGTTCGAGTTTTTAATTTTTACTTATTTGATGATCCATTGTATAATTTTGAGTTATATACATTTTTTCTTAGTCTTTATTGTAAAATTCCTTAGAAATAATACTGATTCACCACTAAAAAAAAGTAAAGAGTCCACTAAATTTCCCTGATTCCCACTTCAGTGCTCAACTCCTGGTTTGTGTTAATTTTACTATGATTCTTTCATTTTCAGGTTTTACAACATTTATGCTCTTTTCCACATATAATAAACTCTTCTGTGCTTTTACTTCAGTTTAAAACTGGTAAGCTTAACTCCCCACAGCAACATTTACACAATTATAATATGCTATCAATATTGTAGAGAAAGCATTGTGAATATTCCAATAGAAAAGAGATGTGAGTCTATGCTTCAAATATTTGTTGCCCAGTGGAGACTTGGCCATTCATTTCGTCCAGTCAATTTTCTTTTAATTTATTTTCTTTTCTTTTTTAGATTACCTTTACTGTCATTCTTTCGGTTTCCAATTTTACCTTCTTTGTCATAGAAGTTTATATTTTGCTATTGTAAATTTTTGAGAATTTTTTTCACGTAGGTTGCATAGATGACTAATGTTTTTATTCTTCGGCTATTGAAAATATTTCAGTTCGAATCATCAAATGCTCAAAATATTTGACTCTATGGAACCTGGGGATATGGGAATCACATTGCTGACAAAAGGCAAAGCTTGGGATCATGAAAGGCAAGATGCCCAATGTGACAGAATCTTGTGATAACTTGATAACTTTCCAGTTTATGGAATTATAAGTTTGAAAATGTTATTTTATTATAATTTGGATAGTGTTGATTGATTGTTTGATCTTCATTGTTGATGAAAACAATGATGTTTTCTAATTTTCTTCAATTCTTGGTTCAGTTGCTTTTGCACCTCATGTATATGAGAATATTTTCTCTTCAATTTTCAGTCTCTGATATTTTATCTTAATCTGTTTCAACCAGAGTCTTTGATCACTGGTTTCATTCAACAGTCAGTGGATCCCATCAATCTAAATATCTGTCCCCTCTTCAGTGCATAGATAATATTTTCTTAAAGTGTTTCATCAAATCTTCAATTGGTGCAAAGTGTCTATAGTTAATGACACTGTATCATGTAGTAAAAATTTTGTTAATACTGTAGATCTTATATTAAATGTTTCAACCACAATAATAAAAAAATAAACAAAAAGTTGGCCTTTTGCCTCACCTCTGGGCAGTGAGGGGACGTTTTTAATGAGTTAAGCCATCTTGGGAAGCCAACGAGCAGGAGAGTGTCTGGGCTGTATGGGCACTTGCAAGAATACCCACAGCCATTAAACAGTGCATTTTGTTTACATCCTTAACATTACATGTTGTTTATATCACACACACACACACACACACACATACACACACACACACACACACAGCTCTCAGAAGAAAATTTATAAAGTTTGTAAATTTCCTCTTCTGTGTCTTTGCCCATTTTTTCCTGTGAAGCATGCATCCTTTATTATTAATTGGTAAAATATCTCTATGTATTAAAGATGTTTTTGTCTGTAAAAGACAGAGAAAGTGACAAGTTAATTTTCTTTAAACTACATTGAAATACAAATATAAATGCATGACCTGATGTATAAAAATTTAAATTAAAATATAAGGGCCTGTGGGAAATTATGTGTTTATATATATCAAAATTAACAAAGAATTGGTATTGAGAATGAACAAAATACATTTTAAATGTAAAAAGTACTACAAGCCAATAGAAAACTAGTGAAAATATATGACTGAAGAACTCACATGCTGACATTAAATATGCATAAAACTGCTTGTCCAACTTGGTATTCTAAGAAATGAAAGTAAAAGTAATGCTAATTCAATCTTTACACCATTGTGATGGTAAGGAAAGGAAAAGCATAACAATGCCAAGCATTGTACAGAATGTGGGCAAATAAGATCTCCCTGGCATTGCTGGTGATAGCATTAATTAGCAATTTCAAACATGTTTTTAAAATACTTATAAAACTGGAAAATGAATCTATATTTTACCAATAATCACTTTCATTCCTAGGAAAATAAAACATATTAACATGAGAGGTTTAAATATGATGATATGTATTCCCGTATTCTATCTGCTATCTACTATTATTTTTTCTTTTTTGAAACTTGGTTTATTTGCTATTGGTATCTCCAGTTAATCTATTTTCCCACATAATTACTTGTGGAATGTAACTATTTAAGCTTATTATTCAATTTCCCACATCAATAAATCATTGCTAGTATAACTTTGATAAACTCTTTTATATTAAAATATATTTAAACTATAAACATCGTATATGTCATATGCAAATATATAATATACATTGTTATATTATAAATAAAAATAAATATTTATATGTTTATATTCTGTTACTATGTAATAAATTAATAAATATCTTAAAATATATACCAAATAAATTAAAATATTTTGATGTATCATTAAATACAAAACAACCTGTTTATGTATAATTGCATTTTAATTCAATATTGCATTTATTCTCAAATAACAAACATAGATGATATGTACTGTCTCCTCTCCACTGGGTTAGGCAAAGACATGCTATAGATTTCATGACATGTTAGCATAGCTATCTAAGCAAATCTAATTTGGTTCACTTAGACTTATTTAAAGTCAGTGTTAAGAAGCTCTGTTTACAAATAATATAGCAAACTTCACAGTTATCACTGACTCCTGATACAAAACGACACAAGTTAGAGAGTTTTCAATCTTTAATAACCTGTGAATAAAAGAATAAAAAAAATTATGGTAGACTCACTCTGGAAGCAAATATATTTTCCTGCCATATCTATTTTTCAGCTCACAAGAAAATAAGTTTGTGGTTTATGTTATCCTGCAGAACTAGCCTAAAACTTGTGTCTAAGTCCATTTTAACTTTTAGATGTGAACATATTATAAATAAATACATGTTTATTTAGGTAGAAATAATTATTTTCACTTATAGATTTGCCTGAAATCTCTTGAAGCTCTTTCTGAAAGTGATAAATGTAACTGTGCATGAAAATTCTCTAATTTATTAAACTCTTTAATTCTCATGATATTTATACCTATTGTCTGGGTGGGACAATATTTTTGTTTGCACTGGGGAGTACTCCATTTATGATACTTGGCAAGTTTCATCTGCAAAATGGTCTAGATCTCAGAAGTAATATTCCTAATTATCTTTTAACTATACAGCCATTGCTTCACTCAGCTTTTCTATTTCTTAGTCTAATTCTGATAATTTATAATTTCTTAGAAATTTATTATTTCATTAATAATGCTCTCATAAGTGCATTGGTATAAGTTGAAGTCTGCATTATCCATTTGATAATTTTAGGCTGGGTATAATTTGATTTTATTATCATTGCTCAAGTTACTTATGTTTTCTCTATTAATTCTGAAATTTCATTTATTTTTATGCATTTCAAATAAATGCCTTTTAATATTAAATATCTTATATATGTTAACACATTTCTCAGGAATTTAGAATAAATATTTAACACCCTTTAGAATAGAAGAAAATAATCATATTTTCATTCAAGATATCTGAGATGTCTTTTGGGGACACAGGATGGCAGGATGCTACTTTGGTGAGAATTTTGGTTTTTTATTTTTGTGGATTTTATTTCCAGAAAATATAAGGTTGATGGGTTTCATTATATACAAGGCACTTTCCTATCTAGTCTTTGGGTAGGGGATGCTTTATTTCTTACATATATGTATATATCAGGCTACATGAATCTTGGCTCTCTTTCTCCCTTCCAAACTCACATATTCATTTATCTGCAGCTATCAGGAGCAAGGAGAGTGGGGATTGACAATATGTAAGGTGTGACTCTCTTGGAATCATACTGTGTACGGTTTAGTTCTCTTGCTCTTGAAACCTTTTCTCTTTCTTATTCCACACCTACTTATGACAAGAACTATTAATGCCTCTGGCACACACTGCTAGTTATCAATCCAATATCCATTATAGCTTTCTTCATTACTAATAGAAAGTATAAAACTTCATTTTAGTCCAGAGATACATTGGGCAAAGCTAAACAAAGAAAATAAAAACTATATTTCAAGGACCCTTTTCCGAGAAATATTGCCATAGGACAAAATTTTGGCCACAGAGCTGTACAAAATGGAAAACCTATTTAAAACAGAGTCATCTGACAATTCTGTTCTATTTTCATTTCCTTTTTCTAACTGCCAGTAACATGCTCCTGATTCCTGCAGGTAGAGGTATATTCCTGAGCTCATAAAGCAGAGACTCAACACTAATGACAGTGAAACAGAAAATGTTGAGAAGTCTACCACATTAATGAAATCATGAAATACTGGGATTACTGCATCAGCCTTATCTCTGAAAGTCTAGTCTTGAAGAAAATAAAACATTCATTTGTTTAAGCTATTATTTGTTCAAGTTTTCTATTAGTCATAGACAAATGGAATCCTACATTTCTACATGTAATTTTTCTTTCATTGTTTAAATGTTTTCTTAAGGTTTAATTGAATCAAGTTAACCTGTACATGCTCAAAATATGCAATGTGATATTTGTTACATATGAAACTATCTATTACAACTGAAATAAATGCATGTATTCATCATTTCCAAAATTTTGTTCACCTTTTTTATTCCCACTAACCCCTGCAAAATCTCCATTCCAAGACAAGCATTGATCTTCTTTATGCCATCATATAAATACTTTCTGAAGAAATTGTACAATGATAC
The DNA here is from genome assembly GCA_963574635.1 of Cheracebus regulus. NCBI lineage: Eukaryota > Metazoa > Chordata > Mammalia > Primates > Pitheciidae > Cheracebus > Cheracebus regulus. The sequence goes on along the minus strand of CAUYQU010054535.1, from coordinate 29,110 downwards.
AGTCTCATGAGCAGTATATAAGAAGTTGAATTATGCCTCATTGTAGTTAAGACTTTATGTTTTCTTCTATTTGTTCCATTTTGGTTTTACATTGGTTATAGGATTCTTTTCAATTTAATTTTTGTATTTGGTATAAGTTTTGAATCAATGTTTATTTTTCAGTATACAAAATATCATTTACCTGAGCTGCTTGTAGGTAAGACTATTGTTTCTCCATAGAATTTGCTTTGCTCCATTGCCAAGGATCAGTTGACTATGTATGGGTGGGTCTGTTTCTGTACTATTTATACTGTTGTATTAATTGCTAAGATTTTAATTGGGATTGTTTAGATATTAATTGAGATTGCTTAGATGTATAAATCAGTTTGGGAAAAACTTTCCTACATATCTTTGCACGGTGATTCCAGTTCTCTTAACATTTTTGAACTTCCAAATTCTATCCTTAATTTAGAGAGACTACAAGACTGTTTTCATTGTAGTCTCTCTACTCATCTGTTCTATTTTCCTCTCTCAGTGGATACAATTCTTTTGTATGTATTTTTTTGTACATTTTGTACACAAAATATACAACTGCTACTAATTATACATTTTGTGTCTTTTAGTGTTGTTGATGTAGGGAGGGTAATTTTAGTCCTCGATTCTCCATATTGATCCATTATACATAGCCTTTATTCAAGCATTTCACATTGAACTTTCATTCTCAGCAATATATTATCTGTTTTCTGTATTTCCAGGGTTCCCTCAATTTTTTTCCCCTAAGCATTGCATTTATAGCTTTCTAAAAAAGCTATAGATATTTAAATTTAAAAAAAAATAATACCATACAATTGAATTGGCAATGTAGAGGTAAGTTATGTACTCAGTTCACCGTCTTGAAAGCATATATATTAGAATGAATACATTTTTATACACATTTGTAAATATTCATAAACATAACAATTTGCTTTTGTGACAATTATGACATACTTCTCATTTGATTAAAAACTCAGTAAAGTGAGTAACTTTATACTGTATGTTGCAAAATCAAAAGTTAGCAAAGAATAAGAGATATGATATTTTAATTTTAGTTCTATATTTGCTAATAATTATCTGTGTATCAAGTGGTTCACTTAATGCTCTGGATCTATAATCCTGCTTATTAGAGTTAGATAATCACTAAATTTCTGTGTAGCACTATGTCACTAATTTTCTAGCAGGAAATGATTGATGATCATTTTAGGGGTGAGATCTATCTGGATTTATAGTCTCCAACTGTAAGATACTTTCCTTTATAAAGATATGGATCTGTTGCTTAAAATGAGAGCAGGGACACTGTCAGAGTTTCTTCATAACATGCTTATAGTTTTGTTCTTTTTTTCAGTTTATCTTATCCATTACTTTTCCTTTTCAAGCTCTTAATGCCTTTGAAGTACTTGTTATTTAATTTTACTCTATATGAATTGAACTCAACATATTTCTTCTCCAAGGAAAAATTTGAAGTCTTATTTCTCGTTGTGGTATAAAAGATTGATCTCCTGTTAAAGGTATTTCAAATATTGTTTGGAGAAAAGTTGCCCTGGAATTGAAGTAGTTTTCCAGAGGCCACATAAAACATGTAATGTAGATAAGAATCTAATTTACTTATATGCAGTATGATTCTTTTCTGCTGGGGATACATAAATCATGGTTTGCCTTATGGTGATATACTATTATAGGATTTTATGATCTTATGAATATTAAGTTAATTTGAGACTCTATAACTCAATAGATATTTAGGAAACCTACAGAACATGTAGATGATATTAAAAATAACACTTCAGAAAACAAAATATGTTAAAGAAAATAAATAGTGAGAATGACAAAAATGGTATCAGAAAGAGGTAAACTACAGGAAGGAATTCAGTTACACTTTAACATTTAAAGAGCTTGGAAGTCATCACTTGCATTCCCACACCAAGAGTGTATTAGTCTATTCTCACATATCTGTAAAGATATACCTGCGACTGGGTAATCTATAAAGAAGAGAAGGTTAGTTGGCTTTCAGTGCTGCAGGCTATACAGACTTCTGCTTCTGGGGAGGCCTCAGGAATCTTACAATCATGGCTGAGGGTGAAGGAAAAGTCTGCAGGAAAGAGAGAGTGAAGGGGAAAATGCTACATACTTGCAAACAACCAGATTTCTCAGGAGAAGTCACTCAGTATTATGAGAACAGCAAGGGAGAAATCTGCCCCCATAATCCAAACACCTCCCATCTGGTTTCTTCCTCAACATTGGGGATGACAATTCAGCATGAAATTTGGGTGGGAACACAAAGTCAAGCCATTTCACAGAGGAAACTGGATAATGTAAAACTCAATGACATTTTTTGAATTCTGAATTTGCAGGGAAAATTGCCAGCTGAAAATATGAGAAACCAGCACATCCTGAAAGAAATACCCTAGATCTGCTTAACTGGAAATGAAGCAGCTCAAAACCTAACCAGGTTGAAATATTAAAAGAGTAATTTTGATCATTGTTAGTGGTTGAGTATGGGTTAATAAGACTGAAAAACTGCTCTGTGCCTCAGTCTTTCTACAAATCCCCACTTATTCTCATGGTGAAGATGTAAGAAATATCCCCTCTCGGTTCTGGCAGGTGGAAAAGAAAAGTAATGATTACAAAATAGACCAAGAGATTTCTTCATCGCAAAAGCATAAACTCCAGGGGGAGTCATTTTTCTAATGCCTTTTGACAGTTGTAGGAAGAGCATTTCTCCCACTCCAGATCTTTCTATCCTTCCTGTAACTAAAGGAAAAAAGTAGCCAATAGGAAACTGACAGAACACTATAGATCTGAGTAGAGGTCTATGGAAAAAACAAAACCAAACAAAATTATACCACTGGAGAAACATTTATGAAGGACACTCTCCTGAGATACAGGGCCATTTAAACACTGACTTAACAGGAAGATTACAAAATGCTCTTCTTTCAGACATCTTTTTCTTCACTAACTTGGTGTATATTTAAAAACAGTTGATTATGGTTGAAAGAGCTGTAGAACTTAAACTCCTTCTGAGGAGCAGTACTTAATGAAAGTTCAAAGCCAAGGGAAAAGACAAAAAACAAGGACATGAGAAAATTGATGACTCTGACAACTACAGTTACAACAAACATTAATACAACCCAACTGCTAGCATAAAGCCTCACACTAAAGACCTTTATAACTTAGTTCCAATAACCAAATACATCATGTTCAGCTTTAAACAAAAAAATATGTAACACATGCTAAAACTCAGAAAATGCATGGTCTGAGGATACAAAAAAATTATCAGAAATAAATTCAATTATGTCAGAGATTTTGGAATTATCAGACTGGGAATTTAAAATAACTAAGATTAATATGTTAAGTGCTTTAATGGAAAAGTAGGCAACATTAGAGAACAAATGGGTAATGTAGGCAGAAAAATAGAAACTCTAACCAAAAATCAAAAGAAAATACTAGAAATCAAAAACACTGTCTAATGAAGAATGTCTTTGATGGGCTAGCCATTAGACTTTACATAGCTGGAGAAAGAATTAGTGAACTTGAAGATAAATCAAAAGAAACTTCCAAAACCTCCAGAAGAAAATTCAAAGAGTTAAATAAACAGAATGACAGGGTGACAATATCAAAGATGGAGCATATATGTAATTAAAATATCAAGAGGAGAGAAAAAGGAAAGAAATATTTGAAGTAATAATACACATCAAATTACAGATTCTAGAAGTTCAAAAAATACCAAGCAGAATAAATATTAAAGCACAAAACATAACAAAACAAAACAGCAACAATAAAAACCAAAAAAGAAACATATTTAGGCATATTATATTCAAATTACAGAGAAACAATTAAATGCTGCCAGATTAAAGCAAACATCTTAAATATAGAAGGATATGAAAAAGAATTACAATAGCCTCCTCATCAGAAGCCATGCAAGAGAAAAGAACGCTCAGAAGCATTTGAAGTGCTAAAAGAAAAATTCATCAACCTAGAATTTTCTTTCCAGCAAACTTTTTCTACAAAGTTGAAGAGAAATGAAGTTTTCTCAAACAAACAAAAACTGAGGGAATTTATCTCCAGCAGAACTGCCTCACAGGACATTTTAAAAGAAACACTTCAGGCAGAAAGAAAATGACATAGATCAGAAACTGTATTTAAAAAGAAGAGCATTAGAGAGGCATGAATGAATGTGAAATAAAATCCTTATTTTTCTTATTCTTGATTTAAAAGATAACTCTTTATTTAAACCAATAATAGTATCTCTGTAATGGATAATTATAGGATATAGATAAATGAAAACAAAGTTGCAATATTATAATATTGGGAGAATAATATAATATATGAGAGAAAAAAATTAGAAATACTATGGTAGAAAGTACCTGTACTGCACGCAATAGAGTGTTATTTGAAGGTGAATTTAGATGAGATAAAAATATTTATTGTAAACTAGAGGTCAGTACAAACAAATTCAAAGGAAGTGCAACAGGTATGAAAAGAGAGCATATAAAATAAAATCAAAGAAAATATTCAGTCGAAAGCAGGGAAGGAAGTAGTGGAGGAAACAGAACAACTGCTCCACGTAGAAAACAAAAACATGGCAGATGTTATTCTAATGTAACAAGGATCATTTAAAAATGAATAGTCTAAATTCACCAAATAAAAGACATTAAAAGACAGAGATTGTTAGAGTTGATTTTAAAAAAAGATACAATTATGCCTTTTCTACATGATGCTTACATTAGTCATAAAGACTCGGGTTAAAAGAAAAGTGGTGGAGAAATGTATTCCATGCTAGTGCTATGCAAAATAAAGCTGGATTAGGTATATTAATATCAGACAAGGCAGACTTCATAAGATGGAAGATGATAAGCAACAAATGCACCAGTATATAATGATAAAGAGGTCAATTCTTCAAAAAGACATCATGATCTTAAATATTTCTGTATCAAAATACATGCTTCAAAATACATGAAGCCAAACTGAGAACAGAAATAATCCAGTGTTATAGTTGGAGAATTCCACATTTTCTAATCACTAATGGTTAGATCAAGTAGACAGAAGATCACTAAGGTTATAGATGATCAGAATAGCATTATGAATTGATATTATCTAATTTGCATGTATAAAAATATAATTAATAACACTTTAGCAAGAATAATAAGGAAAAACAGAGAGAGAAGAAACACATTAACAATAATAGAAATGACAGAGAGTTCATCACAACTAATCTCATCAACACTAAAAGAGTAATAAAGGAATACTATGAATAATTCTATGCCTGCAAATTTTATAACAGAAGAAATGGACCAACTAATTTCTTGAAAGATGCAATATACTAAAACTCTACACAAGGAGAAATAGATAACCAGACTAGCTCTTTAGAAGTCCAGCTTCTGGACAAAATTAAAACAACAGCAGCAACAACATCAACAAAATATTCATGTGTGATCTTTCGGATCTGACTATAGGCAATTAAAAAGGCTTTACCTAGTCGTCTTCACAGTGGAAAGCTGCCTTCTCTAAACTAGACTTCGTGTACAGCCAGCACAGTGCAATTTTAAAGAGAGTTTCAGTCAAGTACTCAGCCCTGCTTGGCTGGACATGCTTTTGTGTATATCTGCATTTTTAGTCCAAGCGTGTTCATTTGGAAGCCTTTTTGTCTGAGGCATTTGACTTAGGTCTTTCTCAAGTGCCTCTCCTGAGACCTCCTTGGGGCAAGCCTGTGTTTGAAAACACTAATACTCACTCTCACTCAGTACTTGGTGATTGTTCATTTCTAGCACTCTCCCTACTCTCTCCCCATAGCCTTGGAGTCCCTAAAACTACAGGAGCCTTGATAGTGATGTCACTCTGTGCTGATACAGCTGACCCTCCACCAATGAACTGGACCATCTGGGGAAATGGAAAATGGGAGAGTAGATATTTTCTCTGAATTTAGCCTCTTGCTGAGGCCATTTGCAGTAAGTAATTAAAGGTTTCTTTGTTACTTTAATTTTGGCATGTTTTTGCTTTAGCTAAAGGACACTTCGTTGCTCAGCTTTCTCTCTAGGTCAGCTGAGCTCTTGACAACTCTATATCTATTAAATAAATTAAATCAATAATTAATAACCTTCAAGAAAGAAAACACTAATCCTAGATACCATTGCTGGTGAATTCTATCAAACATATATGAAATAAACAGTTTTTTTCACAATCTTCTCTAGAAAATAGATGCAGAGGAAACCCTTCCTAACTCATTGTATAAAGCTTATATTACCTTAATATGAAAATCATATTAAGACATTACTAAAAGTAAAACTACAGAACAATATTTTTCTCATAAACTTAAATGGGAAAAGCCTCAATAAAATATTAGCAAATTGAGTCAAACAATGCACAAAAATAATTATGCCCCATGAACAAATAGAATTTGTTCCAAGAATTCAAGGCTAATTTATCATGCAAAAGGCAATAATATAATTCATCATATCAACAAGCTAATGAAGAAAAACATATTCATATTAATTGATACATAAAAATGTATTTGACAAAATCCAACACCAATTTATTAAAAATATTTCAGCATATGATGTTAGAGATCAATATGCAAAAGTCAGTTTACCTTTTCAAACTCCATGAATGGACAATTGGAATTTGATGTTATAAAATAAATATTTTTTACAATAAAACCAAAGTATAAAGTATTTAGGAATTAATCCAACAAAATTTTATATGGTTAATATGTAGAAAGCTCTAACAATCTAGTAAGAAAAATCAAGTAAACAGCAAAATATTTCATGACATGAATTGGACTACCTCAATATTGTTAAGCTATGAGCTGTTTCTAACTAGACTTATGGATGAAAGATAATTTGAATAACTATTCCAGAATGATATTTTACAGATGTTAATAAAATGACCCAAAAGTATAAACGAAATTGCACTTCAAAATGATTATAATTGAGAAAGCTAAAAAAAAAAAGAGAGAGAATGAACAAGAAGAGTCAGCATAGCATCGTGATTAGGATCATAGACACTGAATCCCACAGCTAAGGTTTGAATCTGATCTTCTGCTTACTATTTTAGCAGTGATAGTTATGCTTTTATCACTTGAAGACTACCTAAAATTAATAGACAAAAGCCTATTATATTTTTGAGGGGACAGTATTTTCTAAGATGTCTGAAAGAAAACATGACAATTCATGACCTAAAATAAAATGTGTGTCTCCAGATGTCTCTGCATAATATGAACTTACAAAGTTTATCAGAACCCACAAAGTAGGTAGTCTGGTTAGGCTTTGTCTCCCCACCCAAATCTCATCTTGAATTGTAAACCCCAGGTATTTAGGAAAAGACCTGCTGAGAAATGATTTCATTAAGGCAGTGGTTTCACCCATAATGTTCTCCTGATTGTGAGTTCTTACAAGATAGATGGTTTTACAAGGCAGGTTTTCCTGCTCTTGTTAGCACTCTCTCACCTGCTGCCATGTAAAATGTGCCTCTTCCCCTTCCGCCATGATTGTAAGTTTCCTGAGGCCTCCTAAGTCATGCAGAACTGTGTCTCAATTAAACCTCTTTCCTTTACATATTACACAGTCTCGGGTATTTCTTATAATAGTGTAAGAATGAACTGATACAGTAGGTATTTTATAAAGTCCCTTCAGATAGAGCAAAAGTGATGGAAAAGAAAGAAACTTCAGAAGGGAAGAGACAGGATCTTTGGAGAACAAGATTTCTATTCCTGAAAATAGGACCTTAGAAAGGAGTTTCCTGCCTCCATCCTCACTAACTTTTCTGCCAAGAGACATTGCAGAATTTCAAATTTTCTATAGATCAATATTACTCTCCTACTTCACTTATCCAAGTGGAGTTACTTATTTTAAATATATTTTTCCTGTTTCAGCAAAACCAAATGAATATAAGATTGACTGTTAAAAGAGGGCACAAACTCATGCTTTTATTTCATAAGGGTCTAAAACAAAGTGGTACCATCTGAGCATGATGAATTGATAATGGCACCTACCCCAAAGTTCCTGAATTTTAAATTTGATGCAATGATGTCGTTAGTGGACTGGGTTTTGCTTTTTTGTTTTTTTCCACTGGGAATGAAGTGGGTGTATTTTACCTTTGGTGATAAGAAAAGTGGATTGTCATTGGAATTAAAGCAGTTCATCAAATATTTTTCAACTTTGCTATCTGGGTACAGGATGATCTTCTTAGCTTTCTTAACATTGTGTGGTGCTGCAGATATGACATGTGTGTTAAGACATGAGGATTATTTCTGGGCCAGAACGTTTAATTGCTGATTCGTGGTCCTTCAGAGACCTCTGTTGCTGTGCACAGCAACCAGGAACATACAAATTGTTTATCACCCCAAAGGAATTGAATGACAATAAACCACTATCATCAGATATTGTAAGTAAAAAATGTATTTATTATTTTAAGCAACTGATAAAGATTTTGTTTTTGTTTTTTGCCACGGCATAATCTAGCCTATGCTGATTGATGTAGGAATGATAAACAGATAACAGGTAGATTGATATATTTCTATGTCTATATGTATATGTATATGTATATGTATATACACACACACATTCAGTTTGGTGGAAGTATATATGCTTATGTGTAGCTATGTTTACAGATATAGGTGTGTATATATAGTTAAGATTAAGAAACTCTAATATGTTTATAGCTAACCAAAATTATTTATTAGAGAGACAACATGGAATTCTTCAGAGAAAGACTGTAAAACTGCTAGAATTCTGCCTTGCAAAAAGAGAAGGTAAGGAATTTAAAGCATAAGTGTAGACACTGGACTCTACAGATGTCTGGTGAGTTTACCTATAACAACATAATTCAGCTGTGAGGAAAAAGAAAAGTGGTGCATTATCAACAAGGCAGCTATTGCAGAGAACACACAATGGCCTTGATAAGAACAGTGAATATAGTGATGAAAAAAGTGGCTCAAGAACTAAGTGGATGGAAATTTCAGAAGTTTGTAGAAATTGAGTCTATATATTGGCATAGAAGTACTTGAAAGTGCTTCTGAATTTCTAGTATAGGTGGCTGAGAATTTGTAACATTGCTGATTTAGTTTAAACACCAAGGGAAGACAGGTTTGGGGGGAGAAAGAAGGAAAATAAACAGTGTACATGGAAAGATTCCACAGTATGAAGTATTGCTGGCTGAAGAGACTCAAACAATCAAGTTATTTTGAAGGTGAATTAAAATTACTAATACTATACATTATCATCAGACATATCAAATAAATTTCACTGATAGTTTCAAATGAATGAATAAATTTCCTTCTACATGTCTTACTTCTTTAAACTTATTTTATAATCATTGAAAAAACAAATATATAAATAAATCTAAGTATGCTAATTTTTATCTTTTCCCTGCTTTTGAACCATTTTATACCCTCTTCATTCCTTCTCTTGTATAAGCTAGGTTTCTTTCATTCATCGTCTTCTTTTTCCCCAAACATCAGAACAATCACCCAAGAAGAATGATTATATTTCTCAGTGTATCAAAAATCAAAGAATCAGAGATTGAGAACTTTGTCCAGTTCACACAGCTAATAAAATTCAGAGGATGATTTCAAGCTCAAATCTGTACAATTGTACCCATATTATTAACCATTAACCCATAATGGTTAATAATAAGCTGTGCAACCAAATGCCTTACAATACTTTTTATTTTTATCACTGAGAAAGGCTTCTATTAGCATTAAGCCCTTTATGGCATCTTCATCACTTTTTACAGGTTTTCTGCAAAGTTCTGCATCACTCTGAAAAGTAGTACATACTTCACTGGATAAGAAACTCCTCATCTAATCACTCCAAGAGGATTACTTCAAATCATAAGACAAGGCAGCTATTGCCTCCATAGTTTCTATTATCCTACCACAGCTGTCTTGCTGGAAACAGCTGCCTGTATCAAAAGTAAAGCCAAGACTGTAGCAAACACATTTGATTTTGCTCATGAAGGTAACTTGTTTTACTGTCATAAAGAATGACAATTGTATTAACATTTCGATAATGAGTTTTTAGACATAATGGAACTGATGTGGTCTAGGTGTTTATGTCTTCTTAATACATCCCTATGAGTGCTTCTTTAAAAATAGAATTCTTCTAATATCATCATAACCATTAACACACATGACATTTTATATTGTAAAGTGTGAAGAGCTTTTTTTACCATAAATCTCACTGGAGAATGTAGAGCTCACAACAAACCTCCGAAAGCTTTTATGTAGGTAAGCAGCATATTTATTTGGAGATGAAAAACAAATAATTAATTTTATCCAGCAGAATGTTTGTCTTTAAACTGTGGCTGTATGTGAATTATTAGAAAAAGCAATCACCCTAAGAAGACTCTTCTTTTTGAGTTAGAAGTACAACAAACAAATTTGTTGAATTCCATCAACTAAAGAATAAATTTAAAAAAAAGAAACAAAAAGAGCAGCTATATGAATGGACAGGTTAAATATTAAAACTTTTCAAGTGTTATTCTTTAATAGAGATAGCTTCATTTGCCAGTTCAAAATTAGTCTTCACGTTATTATATATTCACTCTCATATTAAACATATCATGTTAAGCAGGGAAATATCCAAATCTCAACTTATATTAAAATTGAAACTGACAGAGAAATCACAGAAGAAAATAAATATACTATGTATAAGTATCCCATTATTAAACAGTAAAGTATACCTTTAAACATGAAGAACAGATAGTCTAAAGGCCTATGTGACCCCATGCCATTTATCTCCAGAGTAAAGCCAATAAATTTTACAAAGGTAAAATTATATATTTTGGGAACTAGCCAGTAGTGTTGTGTTTAGTTTGGTGTTTGCAAATTTAGGGATTAAGAAATAAATTCATATATTTGGAGATTTTCTATTGCACAGGAAGACTGAAACATTATTCTCACAAAATAAAACCACAATATGATTCACAGTAAAGTATACTCCATCTTATAAGCTCAATTTCTTTCACACTGTTTTTTCTGGGTTTTCATTCTTATCATTGAAGAAATTTATGAGAAGTTATTTATTATCATTTAACTATCATTATAAGTAAATTTTATTTTTGTTAACTTTAAATGATAAATGATTTGCATATTTTATTCAAATTTTAATTTGTAAATAATATTTTAAATCACACTTTCTGAGTACTTTCATGATATTTTCTATTGCATTTTGTATACTAATTTTAATGGTGTTTAAAATACTTTACTACATCAATAAATATGGAATACATTAGGGGGAATTGTGAGGGAAACATTACTTAATTGTTACTATGTTGTACAATTTTATTTATATATCTTATGGGTAGAATATTTCTAAACTTTATTCAGGTTATTATTAATTACACACATATAGGAAGATAGAAGTCAAGCTTCATGTTTAAAATATTTATATGCAGTTAATATGGTAACATTTATTTCAAAAGACAATGATTGTCCTGGTGCTACCCAATGCCATTTTTATCACAAATCTATTTTCCATATGGGAGAAGGATAGCTTCTGGGGTTTCTATTCTATTCTTTTGGTTTCTTCATTCTGCATTATAATGAAAAGGCACTGTTTAATAAATCCAGCTTTATCCTAGGAGGTATGTAAACAACATTTTTCTCTGCAAATTAACTTAGCTATTTTGGCCCTCTGTCTTTTCATTAATTGTTCATAATTAGCTCATCAAATAGAACCAAAAATACATCAATAAAAACTGTTAGGATTTTAACTGATTGTATTACATCTACAAGATAGTTACAGAAGTATTCTTACCTTTACAACATTTACTTCCCAATTTACAGTCCAATCATGGTATGTTTCCCTATTTATTTAAGTATAGAAAAATTTTCCTGCAATGTTTCATAGTTTTCAATATACAGATATCTTAAAGACTTTTAGTTACATTTATTTCTAAGTACCTTTTCAACGTTATGTTTTAAAATAACTTTTAATAAGTGTTTGTGTCTAAAAATGTCATTTATGCAGAAATGTAACAAATGAAATTTCTACTTGTTTTAATTTATGGATGTGCATTTTGAGTTTTCTCTTCACATAGTCATAGTACCTACTAATGTGATCCTTTTGTTCCTCTTAAAATTACATATATATTTTAAAAAGTAATGTTTCATATGCTCAATTTAATATTTGCTATCTGCGATCCCTGTATCTTTGTCTCTTTCATGATCTCTGAGCGAAAGTTTAAAAATTCACTATAAAGTATGTTTGCTGTAGCATTTTCTTATTAGAAATTCTATATCAGATGAAGAAAATGCCAATCTATTTATTACATGATTTTCTGTATATGTTGAAATGTTTCCGATTTCTGTTTTCTTAATATGATCAATTCTCTAATAACATTTTAACATTCATAAAAAACTTAGAGCATGAATAAATCCAATTTATTTATTGTGTAAATATATTCACTCTATTTAAAATGAACTACTTTCTTTATATTCTATTTAGGGACATTTCATCTGTGTTCATGAATACTTGACCTCTAATTTTCCTTTCTTGTAAAATCCTTGTCATATTTGATAGCAAGTGCAGGATGAACTGAAAAAACACATTGGGAGAAACACTTCTTTTTATTGTTTGGAGGAATTCTTACAAGATTTGCATTAGTTTTTCCTTAAATGTCTGGTGAATTGGCCTGTAAACAAATTGAGACTAGAATCTTGTGAAAAGGTTTTTAATTAAGATTTATTTTACTTAGGCCACACACAATGACTTACCTCTATAATCTCAAAACTTCGGGAGGCTGAGGCAGGCAGATGGCTTTAAACCAGGAGTTTGACTTCAGCCTGGCCACAGAGAGAGATCCTATATCTAAAATAATAATACTAAAGATGATAATAAAAATAAAATAATGTATTTTACTTAAAAGTTATAAGACTCTATATTTTCTATTTGTAGGCTGTTTTTAGTAGCTGTGTTTGCTAGGAATAATCACTTTTATTTATATTTTAAAATGTATTTGTCCAATTTTCTTTATATTTTACCTTATCGTTATTACTTTTAGGATATATTGTGATGTCTCCTTTTTCATAAAGTATTATGACTTCTCATATTTTGGTGCCCAATCCATATACCCAATTTTTCATTAAATTTTATTTTATTATTTTTAACAATGTTTCTTTTCTTTTCTTTTCTTTTTTTGAGACGGAGTCTGGCTCTGTTGCCCAAGCTGAAATGCAGTGGCAATATCTCAGCAATGCAGCATCCGCCTCCTGGGTTCAGGTGATTATCCTGCCTTAGCTTCCAGAGCAGCTGGAACTACAGGTGCATGCCACCACGCCTGGCTAATTTATCATATTTTAGTAGAGATGGGTTTCACCATATTGGACAGGCAGGTCTCGAACTCCTAACCTCATGATGGAACCGCCTCGGCCTCCCAAAGTGCTGGGATTACAGATGTGAGCCACGACGCCTGGCCCACAATGTTTCTTTAGTTTTCTTTTTATATTACTTTTATATATTTTAGATTACCCGATTATAGTCTACATTTCCTTCCTACTTTTCACTGGTTAGTGTTCTTTTTGTTATCTTATTGAGAATTATACTTAAGTCAATGACTTTAGCCTTTCTTCCTTTCTAATATATGCAGTTAAGGTCCTAAAATTTCTTTGTGCCTTGTTTTTTCTCAAGCAGTTTCATTGCTTTTGCTGTATTCTATAATTTTTAATTAAGTTTTTGTTGAAGTTATATTTATGCAGTGAAGAGCTTTGAATTTACTTATCTTCCGTATAGGGATTACTTTTTATAAATGTATACATCCATGTCAACATAATACAGTTCATAATATACAATATTTCCAGAATTGCCAAAGATTCCTTTGTACTGCTCTCTAAGCAATGGGGCCTTACAGAGATAATCAATAGTTTGATTTCTACCACTGTTTGTGTGTGTGTGTGCTGGAACTGCAAATGAATGTAATATACTCTTTTGACTTTATTGCAATATGATAATTTTTCTTCGTGCCTAAAATCTGTGTGGATAATAAAATCATATGCCAAAGCTACACTCAACTACCCTAGCTCTGTTCAGCTTCCTGACCTACATATGGTTTTGCTGTCACGCCAGTTAGAATGGCGATCATTAAAAAATCTGGACACAGGGAGGGGAGCACTATACGCTGGGGTATGTTGGGGGGAAATAGGGAGGGACAGTGGGGGGTGGGGAGTTGGGGGAGATAGCATGGGGAGAAATGCCAGATATAGGTGAAGGGGAGGAAGGCAACAAATTACACTGCCACGTGTGTACCTATGTAACAATACTGCATGTTCTTCACATGTACCCCAAAACCTAAAATGCAATAAAAAATAAATTAATTAATTAAAAAAATCTGGAGACAACAGATGCTGGAGAGGATGTGGATAAATACAAACACTCTTACACCGTTGGTGGGAGTGTAAATTAGTTCAACTATTGTGGAAGACAGTGTGGCAATTCCTCAAGGACCTAGAAATAGAAATTCCATTTCACCCAGCAATCCCTACAGGGTATATACCCAAAGGATTATAAATTGTTCTATTATAAAGACATGCACACTTATGTTCATTGCGACATCGTTTACAATAGCAAAGACCTGGAACCAACCCAAATGCCCATCAATGATAGACTGGACAGGGAAAATGTGGCACATATACACCATGGAATACTATGCAGCCATAAAAACTGAGTTTCTGTCCTTTGTAGGGACATAGATGAATCTGGAAACCATCATTCTCAGCAAATTGACACAAAAACAGAAAATCAAACACCACATGTTCTCACTCATAGGTGGCTGTTGAACAATGAGAACACATGGACACAGGGAGGGGAGCATCACACACTGGGGTCTGTTGAGAGGGAATAGGGGAGGGACAGTTGGGGGCGGGTAGGGAGGTTGTGGAGGGATAACATGAGGAGAAATGCCAGATACAGGTGATAGGGGAATGGAGGCAGCAAATCACCTTGTCATGTATATATCTACGCAAAAATCCTTCATGATCTGCACATGAACCCCCAGAACCTAAAGCATAATTTTAAAAAAAAGTATAGACTTGGAAATTTTTAAAAAATGTATTTAGAAAATCTCATAAATATATTTCGTAATTTTTTAACCTAAGAGAATAAAATTCCTTTAAAACTTTTAAAGTTTCCTTTAAGGGTGTGTGTTGTCATTTTTTCTTTTTTAAAATTTTTTTTTTATTAATTTAGAACAAGGGTCTCAAGAAACACTTTTTCAGGCCTCTAGATAGAGCATTGCTTTATGGCAAATTCATGAAACTCCTAGGTATTCCTATTTCATCATAGGTCAGCTTTTTCCCTTTAACCTCATATTTGTTAGACTGTCTTTCATATATATTTTTAGATTCACAAGGTTATTAAAGTGTTAACTGAAGCTACTGTCTGTATGCAACAGTGGCCATTTTAGAAGTTGCTACATGATCCCCTTGGTAAGCTGTTATATCATCAAAGGCAAAAGTAAGTACCTTCTCTTTTAGAACAGAGCCATTATTTGGTGATGCTATTGTCATAATCAAAATAAATCTGTCAAAATTGAAGAAATCATGCTTACCATAAACGAAATTGAGGGACTTATTTGAAATAAGTTGTAAAATAGGCAATGGGGAGGGGTTTGATTTCCCCATCAAGAAGGTGATGCACTTTAAATCACATTTCATTGATAGACAAAAGTCAGAATGCCATTCTAAGCAGCACTAAAACCTTTTTTGTTACTGTGATGAAGAGCCCTATGCAGCTTATAAATCAGATATAAATTTAGTGCACAAAGGCAGACCATATACCCTCTTCACGTATCCAATGTGCTTTGTAAAATAGAACAAAATGCCATCAATCTTCAAAATCTATAGTACTGTAAGGTAAATTGCTAGTGCCTCATTCCTGCACTCAGATTTTTCAACTCAGGTGCCAGGGCAGTAAAGTCTATAAAGAGAGCCTTATTCAGAGTCTCTTATTCCTATTATTTGCCAGTTCTTTATAACTTCTATTCAAAACTCACTACCATCCTCCTTCCTGCCTCAAGAGCTATATTCATTATCTCTGACTCCAAATTACCGAGTGAGGGATCAAAAATCTGTGGCAGAGCAAACTGAGATTTCAGTGACTCATCTGGCAGAGCACAGCAGACACATAACTAGGGTGACCGTGGGTCCCAGTTTGCTGGGGGCAGTTCTGGTGTACACCTGTGGTTCCAGGGTCCCCGCTGTTACTCTTTGTCTCACACCCCCTCAGTCTGAAAAGTGCTACCTATGGTTTAGATGCTGGTGTATATAGCCTCCCTTGCCATAACCTGGAATTTCTATGGGGTCCATGACAATTCCTGAGTCTAATATAGAATTTATTTATTACGTGCTTGAATTAATATACGGACAACCATTCTCATATATAAAGTGAATCATAGATTCTGTTGGAATCTTTTCTGCTTTTAACAATTTCCTGTTTCCAGGTGAAAGAGAAACGAGACATCAGGAATGTTTTCCTTTGTGTTGCATGAGCTTCATTATTAATAGAAAAATTCCTATAAACATCAGAGGGATATATTCTTAGTAATTTTTTAGTTATGTTTTACATTTTTATATTACCAGGCATGCTAATGCAAAGATTACACTCATGAGGAATTTTGGATAACAAGTAAATCTGAATTTTAGTTTTGCAATATTAATATTGATAGTCACAGAAAAAGCCATTATTTTTAAAAATTAGTAGAGTTCTTACTTCATATTTAAACATTATATTTCAAATTTGTGTAATGTAATTCACATAATAGTTATATATATTTATAGTGCCAAATAAAAATTAAACTATAGCTAACTATATTCAGATAAAATATTTAACTAAACACCAAAGAGTAAAACATTATAATTCCATAAGTAGGACAGCTTTCCTATGGGTGTTTAATAAAATATGTTGTTGTTCTTAGGAAATCTAAGGTTATACAGTATCAAAATGCTGTAAGTGAAAACTTTATTATCAACATGCAATGATATTGAATTTAATATACCAGCTAGGTATTTCTAAAACACCTGTGTAACACCTTTAAGTCCTTTCTTGAATCATCTACTTTCGTATCCACCACAAAGTTTTTGTTTTAATGACTTCTATCCAGTGCCCAAATCTGAGGAAGCCAGGAGGCCTGAACCTGTGGGAATGTTAAGCCACTGCGTACTAAGCGGCAGTCAGGAGTTTGTGGACTTGCCAAACAAGAAGATGAACTTAACTGGCCAAATCTTGCCCTTAATTAAAATCACGCTGAAGTCAATGGGAATTGCTTTAACTTAGGGCGACATTAAATGCTCGATATTGATGTTCCCTCTTCATTACTGTAGCTCAAACATCAGTCTTTGAAAGTGCAAGGGAGCATTTTTAACCTGCTGCTTACGCACACGAAGCTGAAGTAACCAAAGCTGTTCCGATGGAAGGCTCGGGCATAAAAGCTTACCCTCTGAATGTATATGATAGTCTCATTCCCAAAACGTATTTTGCCATGTAAAATAACGTTTTGCTCCTTTTTCTACTTGTATCTACCATCTCTGTGTATGCACATATTCAGCTTTTATTAAATTACAGATATTGTTTCTTTTTACGAGTCTCTTTGAAGTTCTGTCTCTTTTCTACCTACCTTGTACTCCCTGGCGCATTTTTTCTTACAGTTTTAGCTGTGACACTTTCACTCTAAGCTCTTCCTTCTTGTGGTGCCTCAGAAAATGTCCCTTTAGGCATAGCTGTCCCATCCCTACTCTGTCCCAGCAATATTCTACTTTTGCTTGTTACTCAGTGCTTTCTACCCAGTGGCTTTTTTGTGTCTTCCAACTCTGGAGGGTATGGAAAAGCCATTCTCCGTTTTTCTGATTAAGCCACAGTCTGACCAGGCACTCTGTCCCTGATCTCAGGGAGGGGAACCCCCTAAGCTTTCCTGCCCCTCCCATTCGTTCTGTATTTGTGGATACAGGTTTTGTTCCTGACTCTCTCCCAAAAGGAGTCTGTTTTCTACTTTTGCTCCCTTCTCCCAGCTGCAACAGATATTCTTCAGTGACTGCAGTGTTTGTTTTCCTTCCCTTAACAAGAGTAAGGCTTTTGGCTGGGCACGGTGGCTCATGCTTGTAATCCCAGAACTTTGGAAGGCGGAGGGGGGCGGATCATATGAGGTCAAGGGTTCGAGATCAGCTTGGCCAATATGGAGAAATCTGTTTTTACTAAAAATGCAAAAATTAGCCGGGCATGGTGGCGCATGCCTGTAATCCCAGCTACTCTTTAGGCTGAGGCAAGAGAATCCACTGAACCAGGAAGTGGAG
Organism: Cheracebus regulus; assembly: GCA_963574635.1. Taxonomy (NCBI): domain Eukaryota; kingdom Metazoa; phylum Chordata; class Mammalia; order Primates; family Pitheciidae; genus Cheracebus; species Cheracebus regulus. Next base: position 10,821 of record CAUYQU010054535.1, on the reverse strand, counting down.
GTTGCAGTGAGATGAGATTGTGCCACTGCACTCCAGCCTGGGTGAAACAAGACTGGGTCTCAAAAAAAAAAAAAAAAAAGAAAGAAAGAAAGAAAAGAAAGAGTAAGACTTTTGCTCCATATAATAGGCCTGGAAGGAGGCTTAGGAAGAACTTTTTGCACCCTACTCAATGGCTGCTCTTCTCTTAGGCCTAAATCACAAAAACATTTTCTTTAAAAGGTGAGAAATCAGGTTTGAAACTTAAGAATTAACTTTAGCTTTGAGTTCCAAATTAAAAGCTCTGTTCAAATTTGAAGTGAAGGCATCAATCAGTTATTCATCAAAGATAGTGATCATATAAAGAATACGGGTGCTATTACATTTGTTTAAACAATACAAAAGTATTATTTGATTAAAATAAAATGTATTTTTATTCCCAGAACACTCTAAAGTAAAACTATTTAAGGAATTAGCAAGTAGAAATTATAGTCTAAAATATCCTTGTGCTTTGATAACTTAATTACATGAAAAAATTACAAGTGTGATAATCAAGCTGTAGTTTGTGTCCTTTATTAAAAATGTATTTTAAATAAAATATTTTCTTTGTAGGTGCTAGACTCTTCTTATTCATATATAGATTACACATCCAAAAGCAATCTTGTCATTGGTCTTTTTAAAATTGTGTGAGAATAAATAGAAATGTATTTTAAAAATATTTTATTTCTTCAGTGTATACTAAACAAATATTTAGTGAGAACTTCTAAGTCACATTTTTCTAGGTAGAAGGATTTGGATCAGTGAAAAACAATAATACAAAGGTATGACATCTACTGTCATCTGCCCTATTATATCCTAGTAAAAACAGAGCAAAAGCAACTAAATACAGAATATGGCATCAGATATTGATAAAGACTATGAGGAGATGTAAAAGCAGAGTAACGAGAGGGTGAGAGTAGGAAAGGCTTCTATTTTAAATGGAGGGTTGATGCCAGGATACTCTTAGGATTTTTCATTTGAACAGATATAAATGGAATGAAGGAACACGTCAGGAGATGTGTTGAGAGTCCAAATACACTAAGGCACGGATGTGAATGTGGCAGAAAAAGTGAGCAAGGCAGAAATTTTAGAATATAACATATTTTAAAATATTTTATGTTTATATATAACATGTTTATATGTGTGATTATATCCTTTTGCATTTTTAATGTTTTTTATTTGTGTAGATTTATGGGCAGAAGTGCAGTTTTGTTACATGGATATGTTACGTAGTGATGAAGTCTGTGCTTCCACTGTAACCATCACATGAATACTGTACATTGTATGCAATAGATAATTTCCCATACTTCCTCACCTTCCTCCCACTCTCCTGTCTTTCTGAGTCTCTGGTGTCTAATATTCAACTCTGTATGTCAACGTGTAGTCATTGTTTAGCTCACATCTATAAGAGAGAACATGTGGTATATAACTTTCTGTATCTTAGTTATTTTACTTAGAATAATGGCTTCCACTTCCATCCATGTTGCTGCAAAAGACATGATTTCATTCTTTTATATGACTGAGTAATATTCCATTATGTACCACAATTGACTTATCCAATATTCATTGGTGAACACTTAGAGTGTTTCTATATTTTTGCTATTGTGAATAGTGCTGTAATATATATACAAGTACAAGTACCTTTTTGATACAATAATTTATTTTTCTTTGGGTAATAAAATCCCACTGGATTGCAGGATTGAAGTGCAGATCTATTTTTAATTCTTTGAGAAATATCCGTGCTGTTTACCAAAGAAGTTGCATTAATTTACATTCCTACCAACAACGTCTAAGTTTTCCCTTTTCTTTGCTTCCTCACCAGCATGTGTTGTGTTCTGACATTTTATAATTGCCATTCTGACTGGTGTAAGATAGTATCTTACTGTGGTTTTAATTTACATTTCTCTGATGATTAGTGATATCAAGAAATTTTTCATATGTTTTCAGCTATTTTTATGTCTTCTCTGGAAAATATCTGTTCATGTCCCTTGTCCACTTTTTAATTTTTTTTCTGGTTGATTTGTTTGAATTCCTTACAGAGCCTTGACAGTCCATTGTCAGAGGCATAGCTTGCAAGTATTAGTTTCCATTTTGTAGGTTGTCTGTTATTTCTTTTGCTGTGTAGATTTTAGCTAAAATGAGTCCCATTTGTCTATTTTTGTTTTTGTTGCTTTTGCTTTTGAGAACTGAATCATAAATCCTTTGCTTAGGACAATGTTCAGAAAAGTTAGAAAATAACTATTTCATAAAATAAAATGTTAACTCATTTAGTCTTTATAGCCCTAAAAGGTAAAGCTATTACTTATTTACAGATGAGAACACAGAGGCATGTTAGTAATTTGCCTAAAGTTGCATATCTTGTAAATGTGTGAAGCTGGATTAAAATTCAGACACTCTGACTACAGATTCTGATATTAGCCACAATACTACGGACTGCTTAGACTGTGTTTATGTGAAAAACATACACTCACCTGTCCAAACCCAAAGAGTAGACTTGGAGACACAAAGAACAGCAGAAGTGAGACTTTTAATGGCTGTCTTGCAAGATTGGGTGTCTAGTAGGAAGGCATACCTGGAGCAGTTACAGCAGGTAATTTATTTCTGGTTCACAAGCCCCTCCCTCAGTTCCTCATTGGTTGAGTACTATGGGTTTACAATCTTCCCGAATGTCACCTAAGTTTCATTATCTCCCTTATAAGGTTATACCCCTGTCTGCTTCCCCACTTAAGTTTCAATTTCCCAAAAACAAAACTTTCTTCCCTTTTACAAGCTGACCCCACCTTCTCCATTCTATTCACTTACTGTGACCTTCTAGGTGCACAAGCTGTGCAGTTTGTTGCATCCACAGGCTGGCTACATTTGTTATGCCTTGAAAATGTACAAATTAAAATGTTTTCTCACAGTTTATCCTTTTTTATCTTTTTTTAACTGACTCACTAACTGCTCTTTTCAGATAGTTGTTTTCTTAGAGTCTCTAAGACTAAACTCATTACTTTCATATACTTGCAGTATACTTCGTACTAACCAATCTCTTCACGCTCCTTCAGGTACATCTGAGGTCTTGGTGACTCCTCCCCAAAACAAGCATTGCAATTCTCAATTGAAACTCATATTTCTATTGTAAACAGTGCCTCAATGAACATATGGGTGCATGTGTCTTTATAATATAATTGTTTATAATCCTTTGGGTATATACCCAGTAATGGGATTGCTGGGTCAAAGATTTGGAACCAACCCAAATGCCCATTAATGATAGACTGGATAAAGAAAATGTGGCATATATATACCATGGAATACTACGCAGCCATAAAAAAGGATGAGTTCATATCCTTTGCAGGGACATGGATGAATCTGGAAATCATCATTCTGAGCAATCTGACACAAGAACAGAAAGCCAAACACTACATGTTCTCACTTATAAGTGGGTGTTGAACAATGAGAATACGTGGACACTGGGAGGGGAACATCACATACACAGGCCTGGTGGTGGATGGGGGAGCTAGGAGAGGCATAGCAGGGGATGGGGGTATTAGGGAGGGATAACATTAGGGGAAATATCTAATGTAGATGATGGGGGGATGGATGCAGCAAACCACGATGGCATGTGTATACCTATGTAACAATCCAGCACAATGTGCACATGTACCCCAGAACTTAAAGTATCATTAAAAAAAAAGAAACTCATATTTCTCACCAATTGCAGCATTTTAAAATCACCTTGTGTCTTTTATTTTAAAAGTTTACTTATTTTCTTACTTCTTTTATTTTCATTTATTAAAAATTAGATATAATATTTTATAGTTGTTTTTGAAATATATATTTGAAATATATACTTTTCAAACATACACAATTGAATTTGAGTTCTTTATCATTCTAGGAAAAGAGAAAACATACATATGTATGTAAAATTTTGTTCCTAAAATTAAAGAAATTTAAAAGTTTCATGACCCATTTGGATAGTGTACTTTATCTAAGGTGTATGTTTAATGAGCAGTGAATGAGAAGGGGAAGATGGAGAAACACCTCTAAAATGGTGTGGGATCATGAAGGAACATTGATACTATACAATAAAGCAACCATTAAAGGATGCTAAGTGAAGAATCAAACTTTTAAATCTGGTTCAGGCTGAAAATCATTACCAGGTGATACATGGCTTAAAAAGAGTGATGGATGGTTTGGAAAACTTCTTAAAGTATGTTTTTGCCATACTTCATGCTTGAAATAATAGGGCTCTGATATGCAAAAACCATGCGGCTATAGAAAAGAAATGTCCTGAAAGCTCAGGGACTGCTACGATCTACAAGTTTCCGTTCTGTTTTAATCTATAGGAAAAGTGAGAAACAAAAGATGATGTTATGTTTCTATCTCAAGTAACATGAGGGTAAAATAAATGTCTCAACCTGAAAGTTTTCCTCTCTGCTTTACAGTAAATTTTCAACTAGAAATTGATTTTCTGACTCTGTTTACTCCTGTTACTACCAGCTATAAATATTACCTGTGTCAATCATACTCTCTACCAAAAATTAATGTGGAAACTTAGAAATCAGTTAAAATGCTTATAGTGATAGAGTGTGTTTTTCAGGTGGTAGTAAGGAAAGAAAATCCAATGCTTTAACAAACAAACTCTTGTTTTCCAACTAATATAATCGGTAACATCAGTTAACTGTTGCTATGTAACATCACTGCAACACTTAATGGTTTAAAACAAGAAACATTTGTTTAGCTCAGGAATCATTGAGTCAGTGTGGGCGTGGCAGGTCTAGGATGACCTTGGCTATGTACCTACTGCAGTCAGCTGATGCGTTAGCTCAAAGATACGATGAGGGATGTCTTTGTGGAGCTTGTATGGGCTCTTTCTCAAGTCTTGGGCCTTGGATGACATAAACCAGCTGATCGACCCTGTTCCATTTGGTTTCTCATCTCTGGGAAGCTAGTCTTTGCTTATTCATATGGAAGTTTCAGGAGTCCATGAAAGGGAGCAGAGGCATGCAAGGCCTCTGAAATCTGAAATGAGGAGTTATGTAACATTCCTTCTGTGTCACTTGCTCTGGCCAAAGCAAGTCACCAGATCAGCTCAAATTCCAGGAGTAGGGAAAGAGTCTCCACCTTTTAAAGAAAAGACTTGCAATTCACTCTGCAAAGAGTATGGGCATAAGGAAGCCTGGATCATTTTAGCCACTCTTCTAATCTGTTGTTAATGGTCTTACATTCTTACATTCTTACAGCAACTTGCTGCTCTGAGATTTTCCTTAAAGAATCGATGGTTTTTGGTGTATATCATTATAATATTGGAAGCAATTTATTACAAGAAGTTTCAAGTCACTTGCATATAATTTTGCTTTTCTGCTATTTCTGTAGCATGCTTTAAAATTTGCACCCTTGGGCTTTGTCTCTTCTGGTTATTACCAACCTGCAGTAAAGTGCATTCATTACTACCCTAATGCAGCAGTTAATTAAATTTCAGTACTAGTCAACTTCGACCAAGGTCATCTGAAGTCTGCTTCTATTTTGACAGGAATCTATTAGCATCATGAAACACCAAGCAAGTTAATAGCTACATTTAAAGTTTGGTTATTTTCATTTTTTTCTTTTCTTACATCTTAATAAATGGAAACACATATCAAACCTTACAGTTATGAATTAGAATGTCTTTCCCAGTAAATGACTTATTGATGCGAAAGTGATTAACCTTTCATTAAAACTTGATATAAAATTCTTCCCTCCATATATCTATGTTTATTACTCAAGCCCCAAAGGAAAATACATCAAACATAGGACAGCTTGGTTATTTAAAACACTTTTACATTACAGAGACTCATAAAGTCTGGAATTTTCTAATTTCTCCTCAAGTCTTTCTGCTTCATGGTAAATTGTAATAGACTCCACAAATGGATATATATGTTTTGAAATGTATTCCACTATCTGCCTTTAGGATAGATAAATGAAATTGACTAGCTACTATTCTATATTTCCTACATGACATCTAAATAGAGAGGTGTAAATAAATCTTCTCTTTTGGCAGAATGTTTAACCTTTTGAATTGATGTAATGTTAACTTTATATATCTCTTCACAATAACTCTGCGACCTTATTGACACATATTGTATAAGGGACCCAGTTATTTTAGGACTCAGTAGCCTGAATGTAAATGCAATGTCACAATTTCTGTAACTGAGAGAAGTTATGTGTCTCTATCCAGAGGACTCATTCAAAGCTTCTGTCCTATTTATTCCTTTAGCTCCACAGGGGTTGTGATCCTATGATCACAACATAGTTGTCAGCTAACACAGAAGCATCTCCTTTTACCTTGTTCTCTGCTCTGACTCTGCTTCTCTTTGATCAAATTTACTTTTCCAGGCCTCTAAAGGCCAGCAAATTCCCCAGCTAAAATTTCAGTGCGGTAAAGACGTTCAGAGCTGCCCACACATCCTGCCATGCTGCTATTGCAGCTAATGCCAGTTTAATGCTGGTGATATCTGTCAATGCCTGTCTACTAATGGAGTATTGGCCAGCACCAAGCTGTTCTGAATTTGCTTCTCTAATATGGAGAGAACCCTTTCCCCTGTGCCATCAACTATTACGTTTGTAAAAGCAAAGTGTCTAATTTGCTAAGCTTTAGAAAGTTTCACGTGATATTGACTTTTTTGTTTGTTTTCTTTTTTATAGAATAACCAAAAAAGACTAAAAGAAAATCTCCACCTCTCCACTGTGGTCATCTTTGCCTTTCCCATTGCCATTCCCTGTCTTCCCAGCCAACATTCTTAATAGAAGTAAGGCTGGCCTGGCCACAATCTGAATTGTGGAACACCATACTGTACTTAGAATCTGATGACTGATGACTACTGTTAAATGAAGAAATTTGTAATACTTATTTTTCTTTCCTAGGTGATTTTGCTGATCATAAAATCTAGAGTATTCAAGACAATCCAAATAAGCTTTGAGAATATATTAACTTTTTACTCAAATTTCTTGATAATGAAAATTAGTTTAAACATGATAGCAACTACTGAGGCAAGATTCCATTAGTACTTCATAAGTAGCAAGAGATTCCCTTTCATTTGCAAAGTAAAAACATGAGGCTTAAAGTACTCATTTCTCATTGTTTTGAAAAGAACAGAAGTAGCAGAATAGTTCAGCAAAGCACTGTTAGAGTAAGTTACAATTTCCAAATACAGAATGCATTCAATATTCCATAATCCAAGTTGGGATTTGAACTTTTAGTATGAACTGAATGATAGAGACAGTTATTTCATTCTTTAAACGTGAGAGCAAATGGTAAAGCTGTCAATATGCCAGGCAATAGGACTACATCAAGGGGCAAAACAGACATGATGCCTGCCTGCCCCCTGTAAATACATATATTAATAACAAAGACAATCATTAATGAAATATGAATATGCATGTTATAAATGGAAAGAGCATGCATGACAAAGGTGAGGAATAGGGATTAGATGTAATCTAATTGGGAAGGTATAGTAGAAATAAACTGATGTGCTTATCTAGCATTTTCCTTTCTGCGACCTGTCTTATCCATAACTCAGGTAACGGTCAAATGTGTGGACATATCACCTGAAGTGGGCTAGTTGGAAATTCATTGAACAATCTCTTGCAAGATGAGAGGCAATCAACATGCTTTTCTTTTTTATGCAAAATCATTTATTAAAAATTTTACTTTAAGTTCTGGGATACATGTGCAGAATGTGCAGTTTTGTTATGTAAGTGTATACATGTGCCATGGTGGTTTGCTCTTTTAAGTGTAGGAACCCAGAAAATCTGTGTTGAGGTCTCTTGAAGCATAAAGTTGACATGTCCTAATGGAAATAAAATTCGCAGTAAAAGAAGAGTTAGGACAGAAGGCCAGCATAATGTGTCATGCTGGCCTTGAGCTTCTCTTTCAAATTATGAGCCAATAGTTTCATGAGTCCATACCTCCCATCATTGAGGTTCGAATTGGCCATCTACCACGAGCAAACAAAAAAGTCAAACTTAATGCAAAAATTTGTAATTGTGAACATTACAAGTAACATCATAATACACGAGAATGGTTGTGAAAAATGCATGATTGCCAGTGTTCTTCCAATGATACCATAAGTTGCCATTGATGTTTGCTTTGTTATAATGAAATCAGGTGTTTAAAATCTCTCTCTCAAAATAAAATATCTTGGCCTCAACTCATCTTCTTATTGATGAAGGTATTTGAGGGTGATTGATAGAAATATATCAGAAAATGATTTTGTTAGCTATTTCTTTAAATTTAGCTGACAACATCATTCCCTGACATAAGGTAAAATGAAGTAAGTGAGAATGAACCCAAGAAAACTGATGTGGATAATGATTTGGAAGATCAGGAAACATGTTTCCAGAGGTAGAAAACATGTTCTGATGACTATGTCAGACAACTGCCTTCTTCTGAATGTCCCAAGTCAGAATATTTAGAAGAAATTACCACTGTCTGCCACACTCCCATCTACTCCTTTCATTAAGACATTTATCTTCAGGAAAGAAGGATTATGCTCCTCTTTGATGAAGTGTGAAAAAAGGAACACTATAAAAATAATACTTTAGTTTCTCTCTCTTAGATTTCTGTTTTTGAGTCTACCAGATGCCATTAACGTTGGATCTACTATATATGACAGATTTCACTCTTCCTTCCCCTGATGATCCTAAAGTTTATTGTTACAGTGATATAGAGACAATTATAGAAGACTTCCAAGCAATCCAGTTTCAGTTTCTGGGTAATGTAATAAAAAGTAGTGATTAATGTATACAGAATCCTCCAGACCCCAGAGACTGTTTTAAGAGTCCCCATGATTTCTATGTTTTACACAAAGAAACCAATGTCAAGCAGACTAATGAGTTGAACAAAGACAGAGCTGACCTGTGGTGGGGCCAGAATTCACATCCGTGAGAATGACTCAACAGTCCATGCATATAACCAGTATCTTAAATCACAATGCACAATATAAATCTATGTTATAGGATATACAATTCCCAATTAATTATCCCTTTGCTTTCCTAGTTCCAAAACACTTCAGAAGTGAATGTAGGAATTAGCTGGAAACCAAAATATCAATTATGTTTTTGGGAAATATGCATTGATGTATTTCAACTTGATGCAACATTTGATTTCCTTACTGTTTTTACTTTAATCGAGCCTATCTAGCTCAGTATAAAATGCAGATGGACAGCTAACTGAATGCTTTCCTGCAATGATAAGGGCTCAGCAAACTATTTGCTAACATGTCATTGTTATTACCATCATTATTATTGTTATTTATTTACTTTTAGATTTGTTTGATTTTTTATCCTCATTATCTTGAATATTATGAAGACATTACTTATGCTTCTCTTTCACTGAATATTTTGACACTGGGAATTTTTAATCTAAACTGGTACTCTTTTCTACCATTATGATTATTATTATTATTGATAATTTCAGGCATCTATTTTCTGAAGTCTAACATACTGGGACTCTTAGATATTTCACATTGTCAATATAACATCTATGTCTATTATTTTTTCTGTCATATTTTTAATTTTTTTCTTTGACTATATGCTTTGTGATAAAGTCAAATAAATAAGAAATAATTTAATATAATGTATCCTATAAACAATATAATACATTTCTTCTATTAACATTATTCTTTGTTATTTTAATTTAAACAAGCATGTTTTTAGTCTTTGAATATTGAGGAATCTTCTTGGATCTGGAGGCTTGGCATTTAGGCCAACTAAAACTGATTGGTGACAAGAGTGTGATGCTTTCATAACAAAATCCAGGAATAAGTGATACTTGTTTAATGACCAAATGAGAAACAAAGAAAAAAATAACAAAAGTCAGGAATTATCATATCCTCTTTTAGGCAGGCATGACAAAGGTTAGTGGTGTTTAGACTTTTTTTTCCTGGTGTCTTTACAGGTATTCTTATGAGAATTTAGGACCTATTTTCCTTGGAAATGTAAACCATGAGAGTAAGATCCCAAAAGATCTAATAGGATTATTCATTATTTCTGAGTGATAGCCACTACATTTTGTGCTAAACGATAACATGCTTTTAAGATATTCTATGATGAGTAGAGTGCTTTTGAAGTGCTGGACTACACTAAAAGTGTATCAAGATTTTAAAGGCACATAAAGAGATGTAGAAAGAGCTAATAAGACAGCCACTAGCTTGGACTCTTCACTGAATGATGTACTGTACATTTGTTATTGTATTGGCATACTTTTATTTTTATTTGTTTAGGCATTTTTTAAGATATCTCAGAGCCCATTTAATAAGTAAAGGCAGAAATAAATGAATAGATTAATTAAATATTTACATAATTTTAATTCCCACTCAGTGCTTGTCACATCGAAGGCAAATTAAAAATAATTATTTTCTGGTTATAAATATCAACGAAGTATTTGGAGACTAAGATAAAATATATATTAAATAAAGAAAATTTATTAATTTTTTTTTCTTTTTTTATATTTTATTGCACTTTATGTTCTGGGGTACAAGTGCAGATCATGCAGGATTGTTGCATAGGTACATACATGGCAATGTGGTTTGCTGCCTCCATCCCCATCACCAATATCTGGCATTTCTCCCCGTGTAATCCATCCCCAACTCCCTACCCCCTGCTGTCCAACCCCTAGACCCCCCTCCAACAGACTCCAGTGTGTGATGCTCCCCTCCCTGTGTCCATGTGTTCTCATTGTTCAACACCCGCCTATGAGTGAGAACATGCGGTGTTTGATTTTCTGTTCTTGTGTCAGTTTGCTGAGAATTATGGTTTCCAGGTTCGTCCATGTCTCTACAAAGG